>JASDQU010435606.1:60896-74261 GCA_032191745.1 Picea mariana | reverse complement strand
TGGACCACTTATGATGTCAGTCATTCTGCAATTTCCCCTATGTCTGTATGAACTGCAAAGGCTTGTGATCAGTGTGTATGATCGTCTCTTTCCCCGGAATGTAATGTTTCCATTGATGGCAGGCTTGTACAGTGGAATACATTTCCTTTTCATAGGTGGGGTATTTTCGGACAATATCAGAGAGTGCCTCACTATGGTATGCCATAAGATTCTTGTGTTGAGTGGTAACTATGCCCACAACATAGTCATATGCATTAGTCTCAATATTGAATGGGTGTTGCATATCGAGAAAGGAGAATACTGGAGTTGGGCACAAGTGATGTTTCAGATCATCAAATGCTCATTGATGCTCCTTACCCCATACAAACTTGGCCCTACCACCACCCTTGGTCACATGGTTGAGGGCCCATGCAATATGGGAGAATCCCAACACAAACCGTCGGTAGAAATTGGTGAGTCCCAAGAAGCTCTGAAGATAGGTCATTGTGGTCGTGGCTGGCCAATCACGGATGACTTGGATCTTAGTTGGATCAACATGTACCCCATGCGCATCAATAATTTATCCCAGGTGTTGGACCCTATTCATGCCAAAAGATCATTTTTCCAAGTTGTCATAAAGCTTGTGTTACCGCAAAGTGCTCAAAACCTGTTGAATATGCTGCATGTGCTCCTCCCACGTTCTATTGAAGAAGAGGTTGTCATCCAAATATACTACCACAAAGGAGTTGTTGAAGGGTCTCAATACATCATCCATCAACCTCATGAAAGTGGTTGGTGCATTTATTAATCCAAAGGGAAAGTTGTCTTCCAGACATCAGTTGGTTCGATGGGAACCTAGTGATATACAAACTTCAAGTCAATCTTGATGAAAAAATTTGCCCCCTTGAGTTGGTCAAGAAAGTCATCAATCCTGGGAATGGGGTAGTGGTTCCTAATTGTGATTTTTTTTAAGGATATGTAATCAATGCAGAGTCACCAAGTCTCGTCCTTCTTTTGCACCAATACAATCAGGCTTCCGCAAGGGGAGGAGTTGGGTCTGATATGCCCTTTTTGAAGAATCTCTTGGATCTGATGCTTCATTTCGTCATTATCCATCAGTGAGTGTCGATAGACTGGCCCATTAGGTAGAGGTGTGTCAGGGTTCAAATCAATGGGATTCTTGACTTGGCAGTTTGTTAGTAACCACGTAGGTGAGGCGAAGATGTCTTTATATTCTTCCACGATCCTGACCACTTTCTTATGATGCAAAGAGAGTCGTTGTGGAGAGGCCACGGATGTGGGGGATACATTATACTTACTGTGAGCACAGATCATAAAGAATATGAACTTCCCAGTCTATGAAATGACCTTACTACATTTCTTAGCAGAGATTAAAGAAATAGCAGTAGGCGGTGACACCTCTGGGATCCTATACAATTGTCTACCCAAAGTAATAATAACACTGCAAGGTCTAGGCTCATACATAGAATGACACTTCCAAAAATATGGTTGTCCTAAAAGAACATCACAAACTTCAAGTGGAGAAATATCACATAGTAACTCATCTTTGAAAGGCTTGATGTCGTAGGGAAGACAACATTGTTGGTTGACACGGAGATCTCTTCCTTGACGACGCTAACCGATGGTGTAGGTTTGTGGGTGCAGCATCATTGGCAAGTCCAGCTGCTTGATGAGCTCTGCTAAAATCAAGTTTTTTTTACTACCTCTATCAATAATGAAATTAATCAGAGCCCCCTTGACCCACATCTGCGAGTGAAAGAGGCATTCCCCTTCCTCTGGTTCTTTTGGTTCACTTGGACGGACTTTGGTGGTAGTGATCATGGCACTGGGTTCATCATCAATAATTTGCTTCCCTCCTTCATGATTTGACTCAGAATTAGAATTGACCTCTGACTCGGAAGCCTTCATCTTGGTCATGAGGGACTGCTTGGAGCGGAATTCATCGGTGTTGTGCCCAGGACTTTTATGGTACTCACACCATTTTAATTTGTCCTTCTTCATCTTCTCATTTCCCTTCTTGTGTTGTGAATTGGATGAATTTTTCTGAGGGAGGCCATATCGACTTGGTCCCTTGATTTATGGGTTGGGGATGCCTTTTCCGTACTTTGACTGTGAGGGGTTTGTAGATCTAAACTCTCATCCTTTTTTCTTAAATTTTTCTTCAATATTGACAGCGTATCTATAATCTGTGCCCAACGAGGTGATGTCTAGGAACTCCATTTATGTTTGAATGTATCTACGCCAACAACCATGGTATTTGAGCACCAAATGATGCTCAGAATATTTGATACCCGATTTGGTGTGAGGGATGGAAAATATTGGTGAAGTTGGGTATTGTCTAGTCCCTTTCTTGATGTAGGGTGGTCCATCTGGTGTACCGGTCCTCGTAGCTTCCAACAGGGTAGTATTATTCTTTGATGGCATCCCGAAAGGAATCCCATGTAGGGTCCACCACAAAAATTACAAATTCCTCCATGACCCTTTGCTCATAGTAAGTATCCCACCAGTGTTTCACATGGGGAATGGCCTTGAGGAGTGAAAAAGGGATCGTTTCCCTATTGGAAAAATTGTGGAAAGAAAAATATCCTTTGATCAGATTCAACCATTTATCTACAACATTCGTATCTATCAGTCCTTCAAATAATGGAATATCAAAATTTACATGTACCTTGAAGGGGGTTGCATGGTCGCTTGATGAAGATACTTCTCCCGTGGGAAACCATCGAAGGATCTGCGTGAAATTGTTCATCATTTCATTCCTTTGTTGCGCGAAGGCTTCCTCGAGCAAAATTTTAATAGGATCTCCTACTCCATCATCTTTATTTTTGTCTCCCATGGGTTTTTGTTGAGCTCGGTGTGACCGATATGGTAATGGATCGATTGGTTCTAGTCCCAACTTCTTGTACCCGAACCTGTTTGGGGACATGCACGAAGAAAAATAAATGAAGAGCAAACTGCTCTGATACCACTGATTTGGATTTAGGAGAGGAACGAATTGATTAACATATTGAATACAATAAACATAGAGATAGGAAGAATGACATGAATATCCAATGAACAATATCTTCTATTAAATAATGAAATAGGCTGAAACTGTAAAACTGCATAACTGAAACTTGCTCGAATGATGGTAGCTATCTTTGAGAAGAGATGTGGCTGCTACGTGCATTTGTCTTAGCAGAATGGATTACAATGAGTCTCCAGAGTCCCTTTTCATATTACTCATGAATGCCAAAACCCTAGACATGCAAAAACCTAACCCTAGAAGGTGAAATGCCAAAAGTCATGTGAGCCCTATGGGTAAGTTGGTGTAATTTGGTACCTCAACTTCCTAGGGTCATAACGTTTTCATACGACCTTCATTTTAGGTGTGGGATATCTCATTGGAAAGGCATTTTAGAGAAATACACATTATGTTGTCAGAATTTGACTTCATCTACAATCTGATTGTGGCAATCCAAAAAAATAGCATTTAGGGCCCCAAAACATCCCTGAAAGTATAGCAAGATGTGTTGACATGAAAACATACAAAATAAGCCAGTTGGATTAGGCGAGAGGCCACCTGTATCCACCTGGAGAATGTGTGGGGCTTCAGATAGCCCTAGAAGTGTATAACTCACAATTATAAAGTAGTACAGAAGGACGTGATGAACAAAAAAGGACGCAAGGAGCCAGTTGGAATAGGTGGGTGGTCATCAATATCCACCTGGATCACAAGGCAGCCAATATTGTAGAAATTTACATGAGAGAAATTACTAGGCTATATGGTGTGCCTAAGGCAATAGTGTCGAATCGAGATCCCAAGTTCACTTCCAATTTTTGGAGGGAGTTGTTTAAAGGATTTGGGACAAATTTGAATTTTAGTACAACATATCACCTAGATTCAGATGGGAAGACAAAAAGAATTAATCGAATAATTGAAGATATGTTGAGAATGTATGTAATGGACAAGCCTTCAAAGTGGGAGGACTATATCCATTTAGTTAAGTTTGCATACAACAATGGGTATCAGGAATCATTCAATATTAGCCTGTCTAAAGCATTGTATGACAAAAAATGCAACACACTAGTAATTTGGGATAACACAGTAGACAGAGTTATGATTGCGCTAGAATTTTTAAAGGAAATGGAAGAAAAGAGGGTAAAAATTAGGTAGAATTTAAAATTTTCCCAAGATCGGCAAAAGAGCTATGTTGATAGGAAGACAACAAATAGAGAATTCAAAGTGGGAAAGCATGTGTTTTTAAAAGTTAAAGCCAAGAGAAGCTCACTGAAATCAGAAAGTTACCCAAAGTTGGCAACGAGATATTGTGGTCCTTTTGAGGTCTTAGAAAATATAGGACCAGTTGCTTACATGCTAGAATTACCTACATCCATGAGAATTCATAATGTGTTCCATGGGTCTTGGTAAAAAAATATGTGCATGATCCTAATCATGTGACTGATTGGAATGTGATCCAAGTGGAACACGAAGGGGATTTCGAGTGAAACTAGTGCGCATCCTAGAACGGAAGATCAAAGTGATCAGGAACAAATCTATAGGATTGGTAAAGGTTCAATGGACCTATTACGGTCCTAAAGATGCTACTTGGGAGCACAAGGAAGCCATGCAGGAAGCATACCGGCACATTTTTGCAAATTTTGAAGAAAATTGAATGTACATTTGTACATAAGAGAAAGAAGACTCTACTTTGGCATATGGAGTTCCTGGAGCCACAATTCTGAGATTACTTGTCCAATTGATGTGTGGGTTGAGGGGAAAGGAGAATTGTTGGTTGGAATTGTTGTGTGAGCCATTAATTTGCGGAATTATCATGTATTTTGATGTAATGTTTTTATATATGTCAATGTGTAAACTATATGGTTATGTGCATTAAGGACAATGCAGTTTTTAGGGGGGGGAATGTAACATCCCCATTTTCAACTCCAAACTAACGATGTGTATTGTAAATATAGCATGTGGCCGAGAGCCAAGCAATGTATATTGTAAATGTGATGTATGGTTAAGAGTCAATATGTAAATGATGTAAATAGAAATATAATGAATAAAATGTATAGTCGGATACAGATGGACACAGATAGAGATTGGGGGATAAGAATCCACAAGACATGGTAGGGGTCCAAGGGGGATATTTACCCATATCTATTAAACCAAAAAATGTTTCCTGTTTTTTCTCAAAATTATCCTTGCCATGAACCTTCCATTCATTGTTGAGTGTTCTAGAGCCCAATTGTTGGCCCTTGACCAAGTTTTGGATAACCTTGGTCATATTTGACCATTTTTGGGACTTCAACAGGCTGGTCGAAGACGGAGCACAAAGCGAAGCAGAGATTGTGATATCTTGCCCTTTCTTAGGGATTTTAGGGTTTATGTAATGGGTATGGGACGTTGGCCCATAGGTTTTACCCATGTTTAGGCCCATTTTGTAATGTATAAATATATAGCTAAGCAATGTAAGAAGAGAGACAAGACCTAGTAGAATCGGCTTAGTGTGGATCTAGAGGCTTTGTGCATACTATGTGTTAAGACTTGTAGAGCTAAGTGCAAGTGATTGTAAGAAGATTGTGTGAAAATTGTAGGAAGGCTTTGTACTGTAACCTAACTCGGAGAAGGAGGGTTTGGCGAGGTGGGCGCAGATCTCCTGTCCTATGAGGAGTGGGTTTGTGGCTCTGTGCATGTAAGAAGATTGATAGAGGACAATAAAGAGGAAGAAGAGTTGGTGGGCGTATCCCCACACTGAGGTGAACCACGTATATCATGTGTTGCGGTTGCTTTGTGCATTATGGTTGTTATGTTATTGATGTGAGGTATGCTTCATGCTGCAATCTGTATGTTAGATGTATTTGATATAGTAGCTTACTTCTTAGTGATAAGAATGAATGTTAGATCTGATCTATTTCTATGTGCTAAGTGCTTGTATGTGTTAGATCTTGTCAAATACTACACTATTATGTAATTAGGGTTTCTTCCTACAATGTGAATAAGGGTTGAATACTAATGAATGTTAACTGTTAAGTGCTCTGTTAAGTATTATGATCACAAATCAGTGTCTCAACTAGGTTGTAGACACTTGAGTCTTACAACCCCCCTACCTCTACCTCGGGTGAGAATTCATCTGCTTCGCAGGTGTTTTCAAAAGGGCCAATAGTTAGGGTTTTGTTGGTGCATTGTTGAAGTGTTGAACCCTGGGTCTTCCCCTGTGCCAAAAAATGGTTCCGTTTTCGGTACATAAAACTGTGATTGTTGGGAACTGAAGAAAAGAGAAATCTCTATGTGTAAATATGTTCATGTAGTGCACAGTATTCTACTCAACTTGCGAAGCTATGTGCTAAGAAAGGAATCATATCTGAAGAAAAGAGGTAAGATATTAAATCTTTGTGCTCTGATCAAGGTAAGATAAGTGAAAAAAATTGTTTGGAAAGATTGGGTCTAGGTAAGTTTTATAGATTTTGTTCTAGTCTGAAAACTAGGGCACAACTAGAAGAAAGAAGATTTGAAATGAATAGATTTGATAGAAGTAATGAAAGATATGTTATTCCTATGCATAGAAAGGGTTTTTGGACTAACAAATGGATGTAAGATCCTAGAAAGAAATTTTTGCAGGTTGGTTACTGTGATCCTAGTACGCAGTACAGGAAAGGTTGGGGATCATTTAAAATAAAGAGAGGATTAACCCTTTGTTATAGCTGCAGAAGACCAAGACATATTGCTAAGGAATGCCCTAGTAGAGGTCCTAGTTGTCTTTGTTGTAAATCTGTGGATCATGAAGTTTTGGATTGCCCTAGAATGATTGCTAAAGTTGAAAGGATGTATGTGAGATAGGAAAACCTTGAGAAAAACCAAGAGACTAAGAATATGCTAGAACAACAGAAAGAATCAGCAACTATATTATTGCAGATGGAGGAAACATTGAATGATCATAGAGACATCAACTTGTCAGAGATCTTAAAAGAGAAGGAGTGCATAGAAACAAGAATAGGAGATTTCGACATAGAATTTGTTCTGGATGAGGAAACACAAGTGAATATCATGACAGAAAGAACTTGGAAAATTTTGGGAAAGCCTGCTATGGTTCCTTCATTAGGAGGAATAGGATTTTTTAAAGGAAAGTTGATAACCCTATGTGGAAGACTTACCTAGATAYCTATGATTTSTCATGGAGCATCGACGAAAAAAGAATTTGAGGTCATTGATTTTGTTGAGAACAACGCCCCATTTTCTCTTTTTCTAGGAAGAACCTGGATTGARAAAGATCAAKTCCAAAGGAAAGAAGAAGAGGAAGCTCTAGAATAGAAAAAGAAAGAAGTAAGGGATTTTATGTCTAGGAGAATAGCGCACTTATTGGAAGAACAAGAGGACAAGTCGAATCTAATGAAGGCCAAAGACTGGTTTGTCAAATTTCAAAGAACACAAGAAGACTCGAAACACCTGTCCATACATGAGAGTAGAGCACCTATTCAAGAAAGAGAAGAAGTATTACCCTCAAACCCTATGAAAGACCCTCAACAGTGCGAAGTTACTATCCTAAGAGTGGATAAGAATAAAAATGGAAAGAGGAACCCAGTGACTCAGATAATAGGAAAGAAAGATAGAAAGCTCAACAAGAAGAAAGCAAAGTTAGAAAAATTGCAGGAAGTTCTAGAGAGGACTTCGTAGAAAGAAGGATTACAGAATTTGAACTCTGTCGGAATAGAAGAACAACACAGATTGGCACTTCGTCACGATGAAGTAATATAATTGTTGGAGGTGTCCTGACCATTAGACCGATGCTCCAGAATGGCTAGAAATGCAGTTATGGCCGGAGAGATCGCCATTGAACCATTGAGACCGCACCATAACGGATGGAATCGCATTGATGAAGGCTTTCTTTTCCATTGGAGGAATCTGTTACGACGTTGTCTATTTATCCCGTCGAAAGTTGCACCAAGAACACTTTTGTGAATTGTGAGTATCTGATCCTGCAGAGAATTCATTGTTATCACGTTGTGCCTATTGAGACCTTGCCACCCGTTCTGTTACATTGAGTGTTTGGTCACTGACCTAAGATATCTGATCTCAAGCGTGCATGTCAGGTTACTTTAGCACAGTAGAGAAATATATCGAAGAGATTTTCATAGACCTCATGGCTGAGAAGGTCATGTCCGTAGGGGCACAGGCCTCATCAAAGAGAGGATTGAAAGCATCCCCATAGACTAGATGTCAATCTGGGCCCTCTAGAACTACAACAGAGAAATGAACCAAGCATCGTGATGACTTGGTGAACCCGAAGCTCATCCCATCTATCATGCTCAACTATATCCCGCCTCTGGTTGGTGGGGTTCATCGTGATAGTGTCCCGAGGGACTTCGACTATACATTGATCATTGCGTACCTCCCAAAGGGGATACGCGTAGTTGGTTCACAGTTGGGACAGGTTCTGACGTTGAAGATTAACGATTTTGACTTGGGAGACCACAAGAACTATGGAATGTTCACACCACACAAGTACTTGACCAAAACAAAAGGGAAGAATTCGAAGATAATCCCCCAATCGTGGACCGTGGACATCGTGAGGTCCACCATCCTCAATGTGATGAAGATACCACACTTCGACAGGCATCAGGAGGTTAACGTGTGTGTTAAAATCTTGTTGTATTGCTACCATGGACGTTATCTATGGATGGATAGATGCATCATCATAGATCTGGCATTGATCCATTGGATCAATGGATTAAGCATGCAAGGACCAGACCCTCAAGGATTTACACAGAGAAGGTTGTAGATTGCACCCTAGCGCAGAGAATCAAAGACACCTATGGCAATGTGGAGAAGGGGAAGTGAGGCTACAAGGTAGCCTCCATCCAGAATGGTGCAGTGCACCTAGCCTTCCATTTGATTGTTGGTAAGCTTATCAGGAAGAATAGACCCACACAGGTCACGGGGTTCATTGTCGATGTCACAGGAAAATGCATTGAAGGAATACAAATGAACTGGGTGAACTACCTCGTCAACCAGTTAGAGAAAGACTGGTGTGAAGATTAGGATCAGGTCTACGAGTTCCATTTCAGTTGGTTATTGATCCTCATTTCCTTCATTGCTTGGGAGATTCTAGAAGGAGCAACATTCCCTGAAATTGAGTTATACGAACCACTAGCTATGAAGTTCACTACGCTCTGGTATTTGCGCGACATGGAAAAACAATGGTAGTCAAACGTGGTGTTCCACACCTATTACCTGCAACTGAAGAGGGCTATTGACACCTTCCTTCGCATGACGTTGAATACCCTACACAAGTTCAGGACAATCACGAAGTTTCGCGCAGACAGGAATTTCATTTATATCACTGCGTGGGGAGACGAACATAAAGAAGAGCTCCAATCCTACTATAAACTCACAGAGGAGGACATGGAATAAATAACCAAGTAATGGCATATAGAGTTCCTTATACCAGTCGACCAGGCAGAACTATCTGACCCCGACCTCATTGGAAGTCATGTAGTCACGCACGAAGAATATGATGCACCCAGCAATAGCAGAAGGAAGAAGTACGGGAACTAAACAACGCATCTAAGGAAATTACACCAGAGTCACCAGGAGGAGGAGGTGATGAGGAAGTAGATCAAGAAGAGAATGAAGGGAAAGAGGGAAAATAGGAACAAGGCGAAGTGACACCGCCTCAAGATCTCCTTGATGAAGCTGAGACATCCAAGAAAAGAAAGGGGTCCCCCACAAAACCTTCATCATGAAAGAAGTCAAAAGCTAGAAAGCCCAAGTTGCAGACTGTGCTCACGATGGATGAAATCAACCTTATCATTGCCGCTATATCAGATACCTCAGAGGATATTTTATAGCACAAGAAAGAAAAACAGGAGACCATGTATGACAGGATCAAAGCAGAGCTGAAAGGGGTACAACAAGCCCTCATTTCCAGTCGTGCAGTGTCTACTGTGCCACCATCATCTAAAGAAATTGAAGTGGGAGATGAGCTTGCCCAGCTACGTGGAATAGAATATGCGACAGAGGCTCACATTTGTCGTGTCCAAGAAGAAAAGGAGCAAGCCACAAAGGCATTGAAGCAAGCAAAAGAGGAAGCCATAGATCAATGTTGGGTTTCGCAACAAGAAAAAGATGACCTTCAGGCAAAGTTTGCAGAGGATAGAGCACAGATCTAGAAGGAGAAAGAATAGTTTCTCACAGAGAAGATGGGAGTTAAATAATAAATCACCAGAGAACTTTGCCCTATGATGGGCTTAGCAGAGATGGAAGAAGAAACAACTGAGAGCCAGGTGGAAAATCTCGTTGAAGCCATTCGGCAACTTCAAGCGAGAATTGTATAACTAGAGTTGCAAGCAGTGCCAAGCACTCTGTAGGAAGTGCAGGATCAGAGGGAAGAAATTTCCCAGAGCGTAGTCGAGAGAATCAAGGCATTGGCCTTAGAATGCAAACAACTCAGTTGTCGAAGTGCATAGACCTATGAGTGCCTTACAGAGGACCAAGAACTAAGAACGTTGGAGTCATGGCTCCAGGAAGCAAAGAAAAAAGAAGCAACAGTGCAAGTGCAATTGAAGCCACTGTCAGCGATCAAGAGGATAAAAATATCCCAGGAACAATTCACGGTTCAACAACAGGTCCATGCCATCCAGAGTAAAGTCATGGAAGTGACCCAGAGGCTCCATCTAGTGCAGGATGAATCTTGCACACTTTTTGAGGAGATTGAAGGACAAGGTGCACATCTAGAACATGTGGTCACCACAGTAGAGCAACACTTAGCAAGACCTGTGACCAAGAAATTTATTCAGGAGTTCACCAAGCAAGAGGCTTTGGCGAAGCAGTAGGTCGAGGTAGCTCAAGACCTTTGAGGTAGAGCTACATAGATAAGAGTGACTCGGGACGAGTCACAGGTGAGTGTTGGGGGCCTTTTGGCCCTTGACCAAGTTTTGGAGAACCTTGGTCATATTTGACCATTTTGGGGACTTCAACAGGCTGGTCAAAGACGGAGCACAAGGCAAAGCAGAGATCACGGGATTTTGCCTCTTTTTAGGGCTTTTAGGGTTTATGTAACGGGTATGGGATGTCGGCCCATGGGTTTTACCCATGTTTAGGCCTATTTTGTAATGTATAAATATATAGCTAAGCGATGTAAGAAGAGAGACTAGACCTAGTAGAATCGGCTTAGTGAGGATCTAGAGGCTTTGTGCATACTATGTGTTAAGACTTGCAGAACTAAGTGCAAGTGATTGTAAGAAGCTTGTGTGCAAACTGTAAGAAGGCTTTGTACTGTAAACTAACTCAAAGAAGGAGGGTCTGGGAAGGTGTGCACAAATCTCTTGTCCTATGTGGAGTGGGTTTGTGGCTCTGTGCATGTAAGAAGATTGACAGAATATAATAAAGAGGAAGAAGAGTTGGTGGATGTAGCCCCACACTGGGGTGAACCACGTATATCATGTATTGTGGTTGCTTTGTGCATTATGGTTGTTATGTTATTGATGTGATGTATGCTTCGTGATGCAATATGTATGTTAGATGTATTTGATATAGTATCTTAGTGCTTAGTGATAAGAATGAATGTTATATCTGATCTATTTATATGTGCTAAGTGCTTGGATTTGTTAGATCTTGTTGAATATTGCATTGTTCTGTAATTAGGGTTTCTTCATGCGATGTGAATAAGGGTTGAATACTAATGAATGTTAACGGCTAAGTGTTGTGTTAAGTATTGTGATCACAGATCAGTGTCTCAACTAGGTTGTAGACACTTGAGTCTTACAACCCCCCTGCCTCTACCTCGGGTGAGACTTCATCTGCTTCGCAGGTGCTGCCGAAAGGGCCGGTAGTTAGGATTTTGTTGGTGCGATGTTGAAGTGTTGAACCCTAGGTTTTCCCCTGTGCCAACACCAATCATTGAATTCATGTAAGAGGGTTGGTGTGAGAGTCACTTCCCATAGTTATTGAGAGCATGGGGGCCGAGTACAATCAACTTGGGAAGATTGCAAGTCAAGCAAGCAAGATAAAGAGAGGAAATTTGTATGGGTAGGGGACCAGTTTTAACACATTTTTCACATTTTTTTACATGGAATTTTATGGTTGACAATGGATTTATGAGTGTGGGAGCTTGTAGGAAGCTATTTTCGACATGTTTGGCCACTATTTGGAGCTATAATTTCATGGGTAAAGAGGACATGTTCCTAGGAGTGATGAACTATTCAAAAACTTTTCAAGAAGCATGTGTTTTGTTTGTTGTGTGAATTTGTGTAGCAGCTGTAAAATTCTTGAAGCCTCGGCAAGTAGAATTATTTCCAACCTGTGTTGGAATCCTTGGAGGGGAGTGGAAATACCTAGGGGACTGAGAGTGGTGAAAAGGGATTACATCCCTTCGGTTGTGCAGGTTGAGGTGAAGTTTCATGGTGGACTAGAATTAGTTGAGAGTTTAACTGTTGAAAGAGGGACATAATCCAGCCTTAAGGACATCCGTCTATTGTGGATTCATAGCCCCAGCTCGAGGGTGTCTTGTTGTTAAGAACTAGAACAATAAGGCTACGGTTGGGAGAAATGTTTGTCCTCTGCAATAGGTTTCACATCTTATAAGATAAGTGTTATATTTGTTGTGTGTAATCATGTATAATGTTGATATAACTGATGTGTAATTTACTCTAAGTAACATTTGCTTATTGTTGCTTACTGTGAGAAAAAAGATGCATTGATATCTCTATTTTATGGTTGAATGTTTTTGTTTGTATTTAATAATTGTTGTGCACAGTAAGAGTAGTTGTGTTTACATTTTTATAGAACTTGAACAATATAATGAATTTATATTTCATGTTGCATGTTAATTTCCGCATTTGAAATTAGTATCAGAAATTTTTATTGGGTCATTTTAGTAGTGACATGACCTAGCTAGGAGTCGGGTACATTACAGATGGATTTACAACCATTTTTTTCTTTGGTGTTGTCTTCTCGGAAGTTTGACCAACTTTGCTCTTCCCTTTACTTCCTCCCACATTAGCCTCTTTGGTACCACTAGGAGTAGTGCCCTATAAAATTTTAATGAAATATTCTTGGATCTAAGGTAACTTGATAAGTTCAAATAGAGAAATGTTAGATTCTTTTTCTTTTTAGTTCTTCCAAGAAATCATAATCAAGTTTGGATGGAGGGGTAGAATGCACAACTATTTTATCACTAGTTTGTGTCTTTTGTGTATTGGGTGTTGTCTTAGTAGGCTCAAAAGTTGAAGGAGACTATGAGGATGATGTATTACTTCCACTCCTAGTGGTTACAAAATTTTGGGACATTCATTTCTTCAACATCTTCTTCTTCCTCTTCTTCCAAATTAAAAGAAATATCCCAAAAATAATTTACCTCCTTTTCATCTGGTCCATCAGTATCC
>JASDQU010435606.1:5605-30581 GCA_032191745.1 Picea mariana | reverse complement strand
CGAGGGAATTTTTTTGATCCCCTACACAGATCATTTTATCAATGTCTTTGGTGGCATTGCCATTTTCCCAATGTCAAATTCTACTAGGTAATGAATAGGCATTATGGGTCTTGAACATCGATTAAATGACCTTCATTAACATCGTTAAAGTGATGTTTAAGGGAAATATAACTTAATACTTCATTATGTATTTGTTTCTAAAGCGACATCAAAGTCAAAACAAATTAAAGTTAGATGGTTTTCTTGAAATCTCTAATTTAGACATTCAAATGTTGAAATGACATCATATGAACATTATTTTTTGACCCAAAATGTAGTAGTGTTAGGTTGGATCAAGGTCAAAGTTATAGGAACTATACTTGTGAGACATGTAACTTCAAGGAATCCTAGGGAAGATGCAAAATAACTGGAAGTGTGGGGTAGCATGAGGGGATGGGTGGAAAAAACTCTAGTTGTGTAGGTGGTTCAACTCTGTTCTACAGTAGAAGATGATGGCACGGGTAAGTTTATCCCATGCATTCATGTATTTTTTTTCAGTTTTGTGCGCCATTTCGGATAAATCAAACCTCGTCTCATCGGAATATTTGATCCATATTTTTGGAGTTGGCTCAGGGCTCAAGGTCTTAATTAATGGAAAATGACAATAGATCTATTAATCCTTTGGGGATTCCTACTCAAGGTTATTCATAAAATCACGAATCTCATGGGAGGATGATGTTGGTGATCTCGTATCAGACAACTTACCCTTAAAAAGAAAATATATTTCGTACTAATGGAGGACGAAGCCTTGGGTTTCGGTTCTGATGGCATGGGCTTAGAGGACATATTTTTATCGTATGAAGAGTTTGCATGCATGCAATGATTAAATAATGCAACCAAATTGGAAATCCTTGGATCATCGAATCCTCCAATGAATATAAATCTTGATGCCCCTTGATCTTCTTGAGGTCTCTCATTCAATGTGAAGGGATTTCGTACTCTTTCCATAATCAAGAGTATTTCTCAAAGTTTTTCTCTAGTTTCATACTTGCATGCAAAGTCTTTGGAGAAGAAGGTACCTTTCAAAGACTTTAGATAAGGTAGTAATCCCTCTCTCTCATATATTGGACAAAAATATAGGAGTCACAGGAAATCAAGGTGTTGTAAAGATCAAAGAGAACGAAGAAGAATGGTGGGGATGATGTTGGAGTAGGCGACATTTCTAGGATGCTCAGTAAAATAGTTTTAGATCATTTTGTGGGAAAATTTTCTCTCCCCCCCCCCTCGACGATCAAAGGTTGGTTGGAAAGCAACTTGCAACCAGTGCTTGGTTACTTACCAATTTTTCACACTCTTGTCAAAGGTTGGATCTATTTTGAATTATGTTCTCCTGAGGATATGATATAATTTTTAGTCTCTCATGGGGTTGGGGACCTTCGGGTCTAGTGTTGAAAGAGTGTTCAATCTCTTTTGATCCAACACGGGATGTTCTCTCCCCTGCTAAAATATGAGCCATTTTACCAAACCTCCTATTGGTTTTCTAGAGAGAAGAGATACTACAAGATATTGGGAATAGTATCAGTGTTTTTTTGGGGACTCGAACTAGGATGGGACACCAAAGTTGATCAATGATGGGACTAGCTTCAAATCAAAGTCAACCTTCATGAGGGGTTACACGATGAGATGGAAATGGTTTGGGGGGACTTCTCGATTTTTTGAAGGATAGATTGTTGGCACATTCCCTTATAGTGTTTTGGATGCCATGCAATTGGTCATTTGCAGGCGTAGTGCAATAGGTCTCCATCTCATTTTCATCCTTTCTTGAAAGTATGGAAAAGAAAATATGGCATCTCAAATTTGGTTTTGGGCTTGGTGACGACAAGAGAAAGTGCATACTCTAAGACTAAAAACATCCATGTCTCAGTCATGCAATAGGTAGCATGAACAAGTCACTACAAAACCATTTGGGTAAGGATTATTGTTTAGACTCTCATGGTTTTTCCAATAATGAGGTTTCCCTTTTAAAAATGTCCCCGGTTTTATCAGAATAGGCTCGCTCCACTCCATTTTCCTCTATCAAGTCTCCTATTTCTTGTCACAATGACTCCTCTCCCTTGATATCTCTTGAAAAGGAATAAAAAATGGACTAAGCAAACTCCATCCCTAATTTTCTTGTTGCTAGTCAACCTCCTGAACGTTCTCCATGCTCTTCCCCATCATCCCACCCTTCGAGTCATTTTGTAGTCAAGTCGTACTAATTGTTACATTATAAAGTTAAGATTGCTTTAATGTGTGAATAGGAAGGTGGTTTAGCCCAGGACTCGACTCCCGAGGTCATGTTGGGAGAAAATTGAGAATATCCTTAGCTTAGTCTCAAGCAGCCAAAGAGATTTGAAGTGAAAAATAGTCAACTATTATTGGGGTCCTTAGAGCATGGAAATCCTTTCCTAAGGTTCCCAAATGGAAGTGTTTTCCTTTAATTCCTGCAGAGTAGGGAGTTCTACCAAGTTTCTATCCCTCAAGCGACTATGTGCGATGGTAAATATTGATGTTTTAGTGATCCAAGAGACAATATGTAGCGTTTTAAAGGAATACGAGAGTTTTAGGTTGTGGCTTAAAGGATGGGTATTTTTCTCATGTGACACTGATGGTTTGTCAAGTGGCCTCCTAACATCATGTATCCCTAATAAAAATGTGTTAAAAGTGGACTTTATCCCTTCTTGTATACTAGTACAAGCATTGGATTGTTGGCTCAATTCCTCTTTCAAAATCTGTAATGTTTGAGGTCCTTAGGTTAATATATGTCCTTTCTAGGATAGCCTAAATGGCTCGAATAAGTTTTATTCCGGAAATAGAATTTTGGGAGGGGATTTAAATTTCATGTTATCAGTTGCTAAAGTTTGGGGTCAAAACCCACGCCAAGATCCATTGGAATCCTACTTCTCCAATTGGATGGAGAAGCACAACTTAATTGATTTGGCCCCGAATAATATTTCCCATACATGGAGAAATTGAAGGAAAGGAACATGCATGATATAAAAAAGGATCAATCTATTTTTTTATTTATGATAACTTTAATGAGAATCGGTGGGCCATTTCTTCAAGAGTGGAAATCAGGGTTATCTCAGACCACTTGTTGATTATCCTTGGCATTTCCAAATCTGGTTCGCATAGAGAAATCCCGATGAAATTTAATCAAGAGTGGTTAAAAGAATATTCCTATAGTAAGTTGGTAATAAGTTCAGGTTCTACTAGTCGAGGCAGGAGGACAAACCTTCATGCAGCAATTTGCAATCAATTCAGGCAACGTAAAAAAAGAGACAATTTTTTGGGCTAAAGAGTACCGAAAAAATAAATTGGCATAAATTGAGGAGTTGGAAGCTAAGATAAGGAGTCTAATCATAGAAAGGGAAGTTGATTCCTTATTGGAGGAGGAAGATGTTCTGGTGAAGGAATTAATAGTCAAAAAACAAGAGTTCCTAAGGAAAGAGGAGTCCATATAAAGACAAAAGAGTAGGGTAGTGTGGATTAAATAAGGTGACAACAATACTAAATTCTTCCATAAATTCGCTAGTCACCACAGAATGATAAACTCCATTGTGGAAATTAAAGACACCAACGAGGCAACAGTCACAGGCAACGAAAAGGTAACTGAAGAAGGAAAACAATTCTTCTCCAATCTGTTCAAGGAGCCTTTGGGTTGTCCTGTTGCCGAGATATTGAAGGTTATTTCCCTTTTCCTATCACAAATATCTCCTAAAATGAACCTTTTCCTTCAGAAAGAGATAACAGAGAATGAATTTTTTCAAAATTTATCATCAGTCCAAAGATGCAAAAGACCGGGTCCAGATGGCTTAACGGTTGAATTTTACTTAGGATTCTATGAAATTTTAAAGGGGTACCTCCTCAAGGTGGTCAATGAATCCAAAAATATGGGTAGGATGGGGAGTCCATTAATTCAAAACATATTTCTCTCATTCTAAAGTCATCTACCCCTTCTTCATTCAAATATTTTTAGCCCGTATTATGTTGCAACCTTATTTATAAACTTATAGCCAAGATGTTAGCCAATAGGTTGAAGTCGATTTTCAGCAATTTCATTTCAGAAGAACAATTTGGCTTTCTATTTAAATGTCAAATCCATGGCGCTGTGTCCATAACTCAAGAAGCCCTTCTTTCCATTAAGAATAAAAATATCCCCTCCATTATTTTGAAGCTTGACCTATCCAAACCTTACGATAGGGACAATTGGACTTTCATAAGATTGGTCTTGATTCAGTTGGGAATGAACCTGGAATCAATCAATTGGATTATGGGTTGTTTAGAATCCTCATCCTCTGTTTTCCTAATCAATGTGGCTCTCTCCTATTTTTTTATATCCTTGAGAGGCATCGGGAAAGGGTTCCCTCTTTCCCCTTGTTGTTATTTCTCGTGGCTAAAGGATTAATTCTGTTGATTAAAAAATCAAGAAGTGAAGGTCACCTTAAAGATTCAGGATCACAAACTCGGAAATTATTTCCCACCTTCTCTTTGTTGATGATGTGATTATGTTTGGTGCAGAAACTTGCTCGGAGATTCAAGATTTAAGAAATATTCTAGATCTTTTCTATCGATCTACGGGTATGCAAGTGAACATCGGAAAGTCCTCGGTTCTTGTCAATGGTCTTCATGAAGAGAGTGCTAACAAGTTGCAAGGAATCCTTATGTTCAAGAAAAATGGTCTCGATGAAGGGATCAAGTACTTGGGATTCATGTTGAAACCAAATGAGTATGATTCCAGGGATTGGATGTGGCTTTATGTCAAATTTAAAAAAGAATCATGTTTTGGGCTCATCGACGATTGTCAAGAGGTGGAATATTGGTATTACTAAACTCGGTGCTTAGCATTATTCCAGTATATTAGGTAGTTATTGCAAAAATTCCAAAAGGAATCCTCCACATAATCAGGAAACTCTTCTTCCATTTCTTATGGGCGGGCAATTCGGAGAAGCAACATATCCCTTTGGTCAAATGATCATGCTTGGCCATGCCATAAGAGTTGGGTGGTTGGGGAATCAAGAACCACGTTTGGTTTTTTTTAGCATTGGCGGCCAAAATCTTATGGAGGATGTTACAAAATGACATGTTCTAGGGAAAAGTCATGTCTTCCAAGTATTTCTCAGGTTTTTCTGCAATTGGGTAGATAACATCTCCTATAAAGAACTCTCAATATGGGTCGATTTGTTGGAAGGAATTTGTTGAGGCATTTATGTTAATTGGAAATCGTCTTGCATAGGCAATAGGAAATGGAAAGCAAGTCATAATAGAGGTATATCCTTGGGTTAGATTAGGGGAAATTTATAAACTCTTGGAACATCTAATCTCCACGCTTCACAACAATGAACTCTTTGAATTAAGTGATGTTGCACTTGTAAGCATGGATAGAGCGGGGAAAACATAATGGAAATTTGTTGACTTGTTAGAGATGGAAGGTGAGAGTGCGGAAAAATGGGGGGGATTTTATTACTTCTCTTAAATTAATTTTCATATTGCTCAAGGAAGATGAAGAATATTCATTGTTCGGGTTAGGCAATGAGAAAAATGGGATATACACAGTAAAGTTGGGATATTTTGTTTTGGCTGCAAAGGAATTTTTAGGAGACGGGAAGTGGTGGTGGAAATATATTTGGGAACAGAAGGCACCCATAAAATAAAAAAATCCTCATATGGTTGGCATTGGAAAATAAGATGTTAACCTGGGACAATTAGTTAAAGAGAGGTTGGAATGGCCCAAACTGGTGCTCTTTATGTAAGTCAACTTCAGAATTAGTTTTTCATCTATTCTTAGAATGTCCATTTACTGTTAAAGTTTGGAGAATCTTTAAAACTTCATGTATTAACTCTTAATTCTCAATCCCTTTATTCTTTATCTATTTTATTTGGTGGGAAAGAAAGAGCGTTATTTTCCAAAACCTGTATATCCTTGTTGAGGTGGTGGCAGGACAGATAGTCAAGCTAGCAGGAGAAAATAAATCAGACTATACATGCAAAAACATAAGGAACTCAATGATGTTGCAGGTTTTGGAAGGGGTGTGTGTTGATGGGCGTTTATGACACACCATCAACGAGAAGGAAAGATCTGGACCAGGGTTGTCTATTTAACTCAAGTCATTTGGAATGATCTACCCTGATGGGTTTTATGGCTTCGTTAGCCAACTAGGAATCTAAATTAACTAAAAGGTGGGAACTAACTAAAGGTACAATTCTATCAATCGACACATTAATTACAATTGCTTAATTAATAGTGGTATTATATACAAAAGATATATACAATTACAAGGCTTAAGTAAAGCCTTGTGAAAATAATTGTTTTCAACTAATGGATCAAAACAATATGAAAAATAAACAAAATTGTTCTAGTACTGTAACTGACAAACTAATAAACAATGCGTGAATAAGATTGAAAATTATATAACAATAATGGACAAAGCATTCAATGTTTAAATGATGCAATCATTATTCATTCGCAAATCAACAAATTAAATAAATAATAAACTAACTAACCTTGCATTGATCAACATTACTAAGCTATATTTGTCTCTCTGTATTTATATAAGCTCCACTTAACCTATGTCAAGTATAAATCTATGACAAAAGAAAGAATGATACTTCCTGAAAAAAATCAAAGAAGTCTTTTATATTCCGAAACAAATCTATGATGAAAGAAAGACAAATGATTTTATCTCATGTGACTTTAAAATGTCCAATAACTAAAAATGAAAGAAACTCCAACTCTCAGCAAATGGTATTACCAGCTACCTAACATTAGATGTAAACTCAAAATGCTTGGATAGACAATCAGTCACAAATATCAACAGAACCGAAATATAATGAACCATGTAAGGAAAAACATAACATGAAAGGTTATATGCAGAACAAACTAAAGCTAGTTCGATACAAATAAAATTTCACATCTGGAAATTACATGAGAAAATAATGAAAATATTGCATAGTCTACAAAAGGACGAAAGCCAAAGAGTAAATTGTATCCCATATAGTTTCAAAAAAATAAGTCCATCATATGGTCTAGGAGGAATTGGCACTATCACTGGGCAAGTAGTGCTATTTAAACAACTTCCTAATCTGTTCCTCATATCATGCAAGATCGAGACGGATATTTTTAAATAATCTTTTACTAGAACAAAATAACCAAAAAGATAATTTTGTTGAAATCTTACAATCCAAAATAGTTACATCATTAAAACATTATTTTTCAAAAAACGAAAATTACAAGTCAATTTTATGCCCAACCTATGACTCATTCCATTAATCATTGCACATTGACCTGATGTTCACCTGAGACAAAGAAAACGAAATCTAAATTAGATAATAATCAAATAAATAATTTAAAAGACAAGCTACAGAATCGAGATTTTGTAGCCGATCTAAATAAAAAACAAAATCAAAACGAATTTATTTATTATCCAAACAAAATCAAATTGTGAGTTACAGGAAAATTATTTACCAATTAGAAATTTGAAAGAAAAACATTAGACAAATCTGAGTTTATAAAAGCATTGAAACTGGTGGAGTTTTTAATAACCACATTTCCTGATCTCTTGAAATGCTTGTTTTCTCTATGTGAATTTGATCGAATGCAAGCTCTGAGATCATCGTTTTCCCTTCCAAGAACTGAGTTCTGAGTGATCACTTGATTCAGCTGCGCCTGTAGGTAAGGAATATCTCGATAATATCTTTCGATCCAGTCAAAAACAACTCTCACAATACACCATTTCTAGATTTGGTAATGAATGAGTATGATCTGTAGTGGGAGATTTACCCTGTTCCATGATCCTTTTGAGATCATACTGAATACCCAAGACACTTTCTTTTTCCTTTAAAAAAAGAGGAAAATTGGATACGAAATCGTATTGGGGTACATCAACACTGGTATCATCAATAGAAATCTGGTCTTCAACATCAATAAAAGGGATAGGTTTTTCACAGTTGTGATGTAGATTCCTAACCATTCTGGAAAGGAGTCGGCTGGATATTTTGTTCATGAAATCAATATCTAGAACCGTCTGTGTTTTATGCATGCCCCATTTCTTGGTTTTAATTTCATTTAAATCAACCATATATTTCCCATGACTAGGAACAACAAGGACCTTGCCCTTCAAATTATCTAACACATCTTCTAAGGACCTTTTAGGAAAAAAATCACACCTCTGGTGTGTGCCTCTGGACGATTTATGAAAATCAATAGGGGTTTTGGTAAACAACACAGGGTCTTCTTGTAATTCGACATGTAGGTCTCTCAAAGAATGAGTCGATGGGAAAGGGTTGGAGGGCTCATCAAAACACATGGGTGAGTCGATTATGGTTGCAGGTGTGAGTGGAGCGAAATCATTCCTATCCACGAAATCTTGCCAGCTATCCCCAACCTTTGACAGTAGTGAAATGACCAACATTCGAATAAGGCCATGATGAAATAAGTTGGATTGTGCATTAAGGTTTTTCCTTTGGTAAAATCTAGCAATTTTTTGAAGGCTTTTAAGAAAGTAGAACAACATGTTTAAACCAAACCCTAAGAAAACCATTAAAAAATGAATATGAAACAGGAAAACTAGTCCATATCGTCCCTCACAGGTGATGAATTGCTTGAGTATCAACAGTAAAACGTGCCATCGAGGTTTAAACAAAACTATTTTTGTACCTTTGACATCGTAGAGTGGCCTCTTTGAAACCAATAACAGGTGCTACCTTCGAATTTGAGATTCTTGAACCAATGATCTCCTTCTCGAGACCATCATGTGGCTTCTACAATCGAATCCTCACTGACTTCCAACTGTAAATCGCCTATCTTGGCCTTAGTATCGGTGAAGGTTTTGGAAAAATCTTGAGTGACCTCAAGATTAAAGCCCTCGAATGATTGTATGAACTTAACCCACCCAAAGGCCACGAGATCGTCCATAGTGTCATCATGGGAGAGTAGGGTCTGTGAGCCATTTGGCTCTATCCTTACCACAGGGGCGATGGGTTTGGTCATGATATACCAGTAGGAGTAGAGAAAAGGGGTTTATGTTTGAAACCACCCGGTATAAAGGATAATATCTTCATTTTTAGAGGTGAACCGATAACTAAGGCTTCGGGAGAAGGCGGCCATAGCCACCACTCAGGGTGTTGAGAGAATTTTGATGATCCAGATTATTTTCGGCACGAAATGAGAGCGGAGATATAATAAATAAATGCACAGAGATATCGCAGATATTCAAAAATATAACAGGAATGTATCATAGATGCAACCATAAACACAGATATACAGTAATACATGAATTCTATTAATGACATAAATGTACAGAGACTGTAAAAATACAGAGTGAAAGACTCGCTAGAATGGTGGCAGCTTATCTCTGAGAAGAGATGTGACGGCTACTTGCATTCGCAAGAATATGATTAAAATGAGGCTCTGAAGGATTTTTACAATAAACTAGAATGCCAAAAACACTAGTCATACAAAAACATAACCCTAGGAGATGAAGCGCCAAAATTCATGTGGGCCCCGTTTGGGTAAGTTGGTGCATCAACTTTCTGGGGTCGTAACTTTTGCATACGATCTTCGTTTTAGGCGTATGATATCTCGTTGGAAAGGTATCATTGAGGAGATTAATTTTGGGGGATAAATAAGGCCTTTGAGTATCATTGAGAACCTCGATCTCAAAAAACCTTCATTTGGGCCCTCAAAATGGCCCCGAAAGTTAAAAACTGCTAAAAATAGTAAATTGCCAAAATTTCCAGAAAACTGTTTTGAGACATTCAAAAAAGGTGGGTGGCCACCGATATCCACCTAGATAAATCCTCCCTCATTAGGAATCAATGGTCTCCATCTCGTTGAGTTCTTGGGGGAGAGGGAAAAGCATTTTCTAAATCTTCATCTTGGTGAGTTGCTTGCCTTGTTGGAGACGTCGCATTGTTCAGTTTGTGGAAGTCTATCACGAACCTGTTGAGGCTAAGGTTGTTTGACAAGTCGGGCTACATGAGAGGACAATGTGTAGAAGGAATCTTTGCACTTTGTTGCAACATTTTCAACCTGCTTCTGTTTGATAGAAGGTGCTTGGGGCAAGGCTGTAGTGGTTGCAGTGTCCTTTTGTTCCCCTTTTGAATAGATTGTGAAGAAGCTGAATTTTGCAGTATGAAATACTACCTTGCGGCACTTTTTAGGTGGAACAGTAGTCGGAACTACCTATGGTATTCTGTAGAGATGACCCCCCAAAGTAACAATGACACTACGGGGTCGAGACTCATAAACAACATGGCATCTCCACATATATGGTTGGCCCAAGAGAACATCAAAGACATCCAGTGGGGAAACATCACATAATACATCATCCTTGAAGGGTTGGATTACATATGAAAATCAACATTGTTGGCTGACATGGAGATCTCGTCCCTGGCGAAGCCACCCGATGTTGTATGGCTGAGGGTGTGGTGTTGTCGACAATCCCAACTGTTTGACGACCTCTGTTGAGTTGAGGTTCTTCTATCTTCCTCTATCAACAATAAAATGAAGCAGGGTCCCCTTCACCCACATCTGTGAATGAAAAAGATGTTCCCCCTCTTCAGGATCTGTTGGTTCTTCTGGTTGAATTATTGCGGTCGCGACAATAGCAGTGGGATCTGCGTCAATGATCTGTCCTTTACCAGTATTTTCATAATCATATTTTGAATCAGGGTTCGTCTCCTTATCTTTGATCTCAGCCATCAATCATTGTTTTGAAAGACATTCATCAGTGTTGTGCCAGGGGCTTTTATGGAAATATCACCATTTTTTGGTGTCCTTCTTTGTCTTCCCATGACCCTTCTTTTCATGTGGCTTGGACTAGTTTTCGGGAGACTGTTTGTTAGGGTCGTCTTTGTCATACTTTGGTTGTTGCAGATTTGCAGACCCGAAATCCTATTTTTTCTAGTGCTTAAATTTCTTCTCGATTTTAACAGCATATCGATAAGCAGCATCGAGTGATGAGATGTCCAGAAAATCGATTTCAATTTGGATGTATCTATGTAGATCCCCACGGTATTTCAGAACCAAATCTCGTTCGGAGTCTTTGATACCCATCTTGGTGTGTAAGGTATGGAAGGTGTTGTTGAAATCCAAAACTGCTTGGCCCCTCTCTTTCCACAGTGTGGTCCATCTCATGTACTAGTCCTCATAGTTTCCAACGGGATAATACTGTTCCTTTACCGCATCCACAAAAAACTCCCAAGTGGGATCGGTCCCATATATTCCAGAATCCTCTATGGAACTTTGCTCCCAGTAAGTTTCCCACCAATGTTTAACATGAGGGAGAGCTTTAATGAGTGCAAAGGTGATCTTTTCTCTGTTGGAAAAACTGTGAACAAAGAAATAACCTTCTAACAAATTTAACCATTTATCTAGGGCATCCGCATCTATCTGACCTTCAAATATAGGAATATAAAAATTGACTTGTAACTTAAAAAGCGAGGTGCCTCCAAAGTTTTCGCTTGATGAAGATTCTCCTGATGCTATCGAGAGGCGTTGAAGGATGTGGGAAAAAATCTCCATCATTTCGTCCCTCTGTCACATGAGAGCTTGCTCAAGCAACAAACTGATAGGATCGTATGTTCCGTCATTTTTCTTTTCTTCCGCCATTGAGGGTTTCTTGGGTGTGCGAGAGCGATTGTATTCAAGAGAGAAAATCTCGAGACCCAACTTGCTATACTCAGACCTCATCGGGGACATGCACTAAAAAATGATCAAGAGCATCCTGCTCTGATACCACTGATCCGTATTATTTTCGGCGTGAACTGAGAGCGAAGATATAATAAATAAATGCACAGAGATATCGCAGATATTCAATAATATAACAGGAATGTATCAGATATGCAACCATAAACACAGATATACGGTAATACACACATTCTATTAATGAAATAAATGTACAGAGACTATAAAAATACAGAGTGAAAGACTCGCTAGAATGGTGGCAGCTTATCTCTGAGAAGAGATGTGACGGCGACTCGCATTCACAAGAAGATGATTACAATGAGGCTCTAAAGGCCTTTTTACAATAAACCAGAATGCCAAAAACCCTATACATCCAAAAACCTAACCCTAGGAGATGAAGCGCCAAAAGTTATGTGGGCCTCGTTTGGGTAAGTTGGTGCATAAACTTCCCGGGGTCGTAACTTTCGCATACGATCTCCGTTTTAGGCGTATGATAGATCGTTGGAAAGGTATCGTTGAGGAGATTAATTTTGGGGGCTCAATCATGCCTTCAACTATCATTGAGAACCTCTATTTCAAAAAACCTTCATTTGGGCCCTCAAAATGGCCCCGGAAGTTAAAAACTACTAAAAATAGTAAATTGACAAAATTTCCAAAAAATTGTTTTGAGCCAGTCGAAAAAGGTGGGTGGCCACCGATATCCACCTAGATCATTTGAACCAGATGACATGTGTAACTGGAAACCACCTCCTCTATTGATAGCCTAATCCCAAAATGAAGCACCACCACCGAGGCAATGAATGTGACCTTAAGCTAGCAAGATGAGGGAGTAATTGTTTCAAAGCATGGTTGACAGTCCTGTACAACAACAATTAGACTACGATATGACAACAGGGGAAAACATTCATACTTCAAATTTATATCAAAGTTTAGTTTCATGAGCGATTGTGAATGTGGTAGGTGATAATCAAAAATTCAAATCAATAAAATGACTAAGGCATACCTCTAAGGTGATCTACTCATATTCTAATGGTAAAGAAACAACCCATAAAACGATAAGCTCAATAGCCTTTAAGGTTCTTTAAGATTATTAGGTGTTTTTTTTTTTTTAAGTATTCATCCAATTCCACAAGGTGAAGCTTTAGAATATGTATGATGTGTTTAGACCAAGCTTGTTTCAATTTCATGCTTAAAGAATCATGAAATTGAAACAAGAATAAACAAGAGATTTATTGAAAGAAATGCACTCAAAAACACACAACCAATCAAGCGATTTTTCAAACCATAAATCATAATTGAACTCTTCACAGATACAAAGAGGCAGCCATTAAAATTTTTATTCCATTAAAACTATGTTTTAAATATCGATGAAAACGACATGAATATTTGATTGCCAACAATGGTGACTCGTTGGGAGACACAGTTATCTCTACATCATCGGAACTTTATATCAAGGAAACAATAACTTAGATAGTTACTAAAAACAATTAAGAGACAGATCAAGTGTTTTTACATTAAATCAGAAAAATAACACGGTCATACCATTGAATAAAATTCTACCCAAAAGATTGTAATCCGAAATTTTGTTTTGATCAAAGGGGTAATGATATTTATACAAGTAACTCCAATATCGTTGACAAGGCCACTGTTGCCAGCAAGCGTTTATAGCCTCGGTCGGGATGTCATTTAACCCTCTCCAGTACCTCGATCCCATCCAAAAGTCATCCATATATGATAAAAATATCTTGATATCTGATCAATTTTAAACATACCTGAAGGATCTTGAACCCAACATTGCTTTGTTTCCAGTAGGCATGTTCAGTACCCCAACGAAGTTGTCTTGGTATCATGTGTGCATTTACCCGCTACCAGCAGACCTGTTCAGTATCCCGATGGGTTTACACACAATTCCCACACATTAAAGTGCTTCCAACTCTCTATAATTGTTTATAAATTTTTCATAAAATTGATGATAACGAGAGAGCGGGGTGATACTGAAGATTTCACATCCAAGTAATCATAGGATTGATCATTAATATTGTTTTTTGTTCTTTGAGAACTGATAATTTTCATCATTATTTGGACATTTAGATTTCAATCAAGAAATCATCTCAGGAATGGGGAAGTGCTTTGAGTTGATCTCATTAGAATTGGGATGGGGTAAGAAGTTTTTAAAGATAGTCATATTTCCCTGAGATTTCCACAAAAAACGGGAACAATGATTTGACAAAGATTATCATAACTGATATGAGTTTAGAACTTAATGTGCAGATGCATTGAGATGTTTCAACTATTGTTAGTGAAAGATCCAATTCCATTCAATAATGAGTGGTGATTCAGAAATAATTATTAAAAAAACAAAAGAAAATGAAAAACAAAAATAAAAGAAAAGAAAAACGTAAGCTAAAGATATTTAGAGGGGGGAAATTTGATTTTCTCAAGTGAAGTATTTCTTGAGAAACTGACCATTCACTGGAAAAGTGTTTGGTTGTCCCTCTAAGTTGTGCAAACGAAAAGAAATAGGACCCAATTTTTCAGAAATGAAAAAAGGCCCCAGCCACAGGTTTTGAAACTTGGTATGTTCTCCTTTATTCTCGTGTGATTTATCCCATTTGAGAACCAAATCCCTTACATTAAAACTGATTTATGAGGAAGAACTTGTATCAAACCAACTTTTAACAATTTGTTGATGTTCTTCTAATTTATGTTTTGCTTCTGCCCTTCCAATTTTAGTAAGGTGTTTATTCGATTCTCTAAAGGGGGACATTCTTCTTCCTGCACTTTCTCCGATAATTGCAAAGAAGGGAGAAAGACGTGTGGAGGAAGGATGGCTTCTCTTTTGTAAATGAGGAAGAAACGAGAATTTTCGATGGAAGCTTTTGGAGTGACTCTATCAGCCCAAAGTGCCTTGTACAACGCATTGTGCCAATTTTTGTGATTTTCCGACACTGTTCTTTTAATTATTTTGATCAGATTTTTATTCGTTGACTCAGCCAAACCATTTCCTTGGGGGTAATAGCTGGCAGAGTATTTTAGCTTAATCCCTTTTTCTAAAGCAAAGACATTCATATCCAAAAAATAAAAATAAGAAGCATTGTCGAAAACTAACCACTCAAGTATTCAGCAATGAGTGATAATATGAGAGTTTAAAAATGAAACTACCTGACTTGTGTTGACTATCTTTAATGGTAAGGCCTCAGACCACCTCGTAAAATAATATGTTTTCGTAAGAATATAAGTCTTATGTTGTTGTGAGGAAGGTGGATTAATCGGCCCTATAATATCTAGGCCCCACAACTGAAATGGTGTGTCTACCGTAACAGGTTGTAAAGGGAAAGCAACCTTGTTTACATGCCATGCAGTCTTTTGATAGATTATACATTTGCAGGCCAAAGTGTGAGAATCTTTAAATAAAGTGGGCCAATAGTATCCATCACTACGCACTTTATGGTAAATTGTATCTCCACCAAAGTGACCCCGGGCATCGTCGGAATGTAGTTCAGCTAGCACCCTTCTGGATTCTTCTTTTTCCAGACAACGCAAAAAAACACCGTCAAAATTCTTCCGAAACAATATATCATTAATTAATTGAAAATATGTAGATCTAAGCCTCAGTGCTCTTGTGTTTTTTGGATCAAGGTTACGAGAAGTAGTTCCATGCAGCAAATAAAATCTAATATTATCATACCATGAATTAGACACAGTTTGTGGACATCAGATTTGTGTTTTGTTATGCAGATTTGCAACTGACGTGTTTATTTGATTTTCTGATTTTTCAACTGAGTCAGTTACGAATTTGCAAATTCCTTGACCTCTAACAATTTGTGTTGGTACTATTTCTAGATCATACTCCTAAAGGGATGTCATCTGATTCGCCCCTTTCTCCCCTAGCTCTTTCTGCACTAACATATTTCTTACAGCAGGGTAAGGGACAAGGACTTTTATCCTGGATTTCAAAAGGTAAGATCTGAAATGTTTAACTGATTTGAACACATCATAAGCTTGTTGATCTAATGTGGGGTAATTTAATTATGCTCTTTTAAAGGTGGATCTCATAAATGAAATAGGTATCTCATTGTTTTCAGCATTTTTCTATGTGAGCAGAACAACATAAGAACTATCGGATGCAAAAGTATACAATGTGAAATCCTGAGAGAAATCAGAACTCATAAAGGAGGGTGCTTCGGTTATATATTTCCTAATGGAATTAAAAGCTTGATTCTCTTGTGATCCCCATTTGTACAGAACATCCCTTTTGATCAGGTTTTGTAGAGGTCTAACCATCTCAGAAAAACTTGGAACAAATCGTCTAACAAAATTAATGTTACCCAAAAAGGATTGCATTGCCTTTTTGGAAGAAGGTGGGGGAAGGTTGGTAATGGCTTGGGTTCATTCGGGGTCAATTATCATTCCATATTTAGAGACTATAAATCCAAGTAATTTTCCTTGTTCTACTACAAAGACCAACTTCTTAGGATTGAGTGAAATACGGAATTCGCGACATCTTTCTAAAACAACCCTAAGATGAGGCAGGTGATCTTTCTTGTTCTTTGAAAATACAGTGACATAATCTAGGTAGACAACAACTGACTGATTGATAAGGCCATGAAAATAAATTTCCATTGCCCTCTGTAAAGTGTCCCCGACGTTCATCAATCCGAAAGGCATTTTTCTATAGGCGTAGGTGCCCCATGGGGTATGAAAAGTGGTTTTTAGCTGATCTGATGGAGACATGAGGAACTGGTTATACCCTGAGAAACCATCTAATAAGGACAGCCTTTCAAAACCAGATACTTGTTGCAAAATTTGTTCCATTGGGGGAACGGGGTAATTGTCTTTATCAGAGGCCTGGTTTAAATTACGAAAGTCGACACAAAGTCGAATTTCCCCATTTTTCTTCCTTACTGGGACTAAGTTGGATACCCACTGAGTATGCCGAACTGGAAAAATGATCTTGGCGTGAGTAATTTATTTAATTCATTTTTTTACGATGGGTTCTAATTTAGGATGCATTTTTCTCAGTTTTTGCTAAAAAGGTTGGGTTTGGGGCTTCATGGGAATTACATGTTGTATTATGTTTGGATCAAAAGTTTTTAGATCATCATACGTCCATGAAAACACATCTTTGAATTATTTGAAAATTTTTATGAATGTATATCTCTCTTGTTCAGAACACCCTTTTCCCAGATTGATATTTTGAGGATTATCTTGCATTCCTAAATTTATAGTTTCATATAGTAATGAGGAACTATTCGTTTTGCAATTGACTACCCCTCTAAAATTGTCATGTAAATCATAAAATTTCTCTAATCTAACAACATATTTGGGGATAGAGTTTACCGTCTCAGATGATACTTCCGCATAACAAGGGTCAGATATTACCATGAAATCTTGGAGGTTTTCATTGTGGGTGATTTCATCAATTACCACCTCTTGGAAAGTGTCCTCCATATGCAGAAAATTGATGATCTGTTGATCATCATCAAACACACGCTAATTGGTGATTCTGTTGGGAATCAAGGGCCTAAATAACAATTCAACCGAGAATGCATTAGGATAAAGACCCTCAGCAGGCAATAATTTTGAGGCAACATTAGCTAACAAATCAACCTCTGAATTACTCGACCTAGAAATGGAGTTTATGTTGAAAGCGAGAAATTTACGTATTAAGCTCCATACCTTGGTTTAGTAGTTTTTCAGATGAGGTTATAAACAATGAATAATGTTTTTTACCTGCTTGACTACAATTTCATAATCATCGAATACAACCAAGTTTTGCACGTCAAGATCCAATGTCTTCTTTAGTCCCTGCAGAAGTGCTTCATATTTTGTTGTGGTGTTAGTACATTCAAATTCTAATCGACGAGTAATAAATGTTTAGTTACCTTTGGGATCGATCAGTACATAACAAGCGCCTGCCCCTTCCCAGGATTTAGATTCATCAAACTAAAATGACCAGATTTCTTCGTCATCAGCAATGTTCGGTTTACTTTTTAGAGTTTTCATATGAGTATAGGCCAATATTTCAGATTGTTGTTCTAGGTCGGTGATAAAGGATATTTCAATCATGAAATTTCCAAAAAACGTATTCATTCACTGTGCCTCAATTGTATTTACAGCAGAAGTAAAAGACTCATTGGGATCGTTCAAATCTATAACAGTGTACTTGAGGTAACATTCTTTGTTTATTCTGATCTTGTTAGGTTGTCCATTTTCTGGAAGCCACAGATGAGACCAATCCATAGAAAAATAACCATGTAACTACTCTGACCAATCTCTACTCAAAAATAAATCATAAACTTCTGTAATGTCAAGAACAATTATATCAATTACTTGGTGGACCTTAGGGTTAGGTGAAAACCTTATCAATACATTCTTAAGTTCACCAATGACCTTGAAATTAGTTCAGTCTAACTGAATGATTTTTAAATCAGAAGGCTTTACTTCAGCATTAATTTTCTGACACGGAGATAGAGGAATTACATTTGATGAGGCACCAGAATCAACCATGCAGTTATGTAGATTTCTATTGAAAATTTTGAAAGTTAATAAAAAAGGAGGTACATTTTTTCGTGAAAAGACAGCAGAATTCTGCTAATTTTTTACGGTTGTACCAAAAATAGTCTTATCTAAATTTCCTACAGTTTTCTCTGATATGTCCCTTTTATCCTTATTCTCTGATGATTTTTAACCGGAGATATCTTTTGTTTTATTTGGGTCATTTTCTGTTGATTTCTTGTTGATAGAGCCATTCTTTTTATTATTTTCAGCTATACTTTGGATCATTTTCTTTAGAATAAGAGGGAATTTAAGTAATTCAAAAACTGATATATTTGCTCTTAGTTTTTTAAGATCTTCAACCAAGTCATATTCCAAAATTGGGGCAACATGGTTTTTTTTAGTTTCAATTTTTTTTGGTTGTTTGGAGACCATATTCCTACCTGTTTCGGGTGGAAGTTTGTTTTGTAATTTACTTCAAGTGTTATAAGGATGGATAGTTTCAAAATTCGCTTGAAAGGTGTTGTCTAACAAATGTCCAAAAACATGAGATTAGTCCTCCTCATCATGTGCTTCCTCTTCACTCATGTCGTCTTGATTTTTAGGAGGTACATAAACAACGTTATCATGTGCTTCCAGTATTGCTTGCAAAGCGTACTATAGTCCTTCAAAGTTCATACCTTCTGTGGTCGGATTTGGTTGGTTTGGAGGAAAAGGTTTCTTGAAAGGTGGCCTAAACTTCCTTTACTTGTAGATGCCTCCTCAGAGGATATTTTTAAGTCTATGACCTGATTGGATAATTTCTGGAAAGATTTCTACAAACTTTCCAAGTCTAATGTTTCTTGTTGATTTTACTTTAAGGAGGTCTAGTGAGAATTTACATTTTCTTTTTAGAAGAAGAAGGCATTCCAGCCTCACTATTGGAACTATCTTTTAAACTCATAATGTCCTTCTTGATAAGGACTGCCTCCTCGAAGTCTTTTATTAATGTGTTCTTTTTGGACCTTTTAACCCATATAGCTATATTGTTATCCAGGGCCTTAGTATAGTATGCAACAGTCAAGTTTTCCACAGACATCGAATCTACAGGGATTTTGTTTTTTAACGTAAGGAATCTCTGGTTGAAATCCTTAACTTTTTCTTTAGGGTTCATTTTCATACTAGAAATTTCCATTACCAAGACTTCTAGAGATTTATCATCTCCAAATTTTTCTAGAAAGAAGGTTTCAAACTTATCCCAAGAGACGATAGTTTGGGGTTGTTGCAAAAAATACCAGGTTGAGGTATTCCCCTCAAAAAAGTAATGGAATAACCTACACACGACATCCTCATGTTCGACACTCCAGATTCTAACAGCTAACATGAATTCCTTGATGTGATCCTCAGCTAATTGCTTCGAATATGGTTCAAATTTGGGTAGCCACTTTTTTGGATGTTTAGGAAACGGGTGTTGGGGTCCAGGTACTTCCACGGCATCTTGATCGAGCCAAGGTCTAGAAGGATTATTTTGATTTTCCATGGGAGTTGATGGAGCTGAAGTTTGAGATCATTTAGACGAAGAAATGCCTTCGTCTAAGGATTCCTCTCTTGAAGAGGGTGGAGAAGAACCAAGTGGGGATGGTGGGAGACCAAATCCCCCAGCACCAAGGATTAGTGCTTCAGAAGCATTGGTGATATTACCGCCTAATCTGTTGCCGGGAAGACCAGTGTCAAGAGGTTGTTCTTGCATATTGGAGAAATCAAGGGGTTAATTTCATTGTCTAACAGGCTATATGATTTGAGACAAAGCACTTTGAGTTCTCAAAATCGACTGGTGAACAATTTCATGTACATCAATCCATTAAGGAACTGGTGTCATTGGCTCGACAGAAATGTCAAGAGTAGTTTCTAAGGTAGTATCTCGGTCAAGTGTAACATTAGAGTTTGAGAGAATACGTGTCACGATAGGAGAATGATTGTTTGGGGGAGTCCTACGACCTCCTCGTGTCATCAATGACTTTTAGGCCCTCCTTCTAGCGCCATTTGTTGACGGGCATTTATGACACACCGTCAATGGGAAAGGAAGCTCTGGACCTGGGTTGTCTATTTAACTCAAGTTGTTTGGAATGATCTACCCTGATGGGTTTTATGGCTCCATTAGCCAACTAGGATTCTAAATTAACTAAAAGGTGGGAACTAACTAAAGGTACAATTCTATAAATCGACATATTAATTACAATTTCTTAATTAAGTATTATATACAAAAGATATATACAATTACAAGGTTTAAGTAAAGCCTTGTGAAAATAATTGTTTTCAACAAATGGATCAAAACAAAATGAAAAATAAACAAATTGTTCTAGTACTGTAACTGACAAACTAATAAACAATGAGTGAATAAGATTGAAAATGATATAACGATAATGGACAAAGCATTCAACGTTTAAATGATGCAATCATTATTCATTCGCAAATCAAAAAATTAAATAAATAATAAACTAACTAACCTTGCATTGATCAGAAATACTAAGCTAGATTTGTCTCTCTGTATTTGTATAAGATCCACTTAACCTGTTTCAAGTATAAATCTATGACAAAAGCAAGAATGATTTCCCAAAAAAACTCAAAGAATTCTTTTGTATTCTGGAACAAGTCTATGATGACAGAAAGACAAATAATTTTATCTCATGTGACTTTAAAATGTCTAATAACTGAAAATGACAGAAACTCCAACTCTCAGCAAATGGTATTACCATCTACCTAACATTAGATGTAAACTCAAAATGCTTGGATAGACGATCATTCACAGATATCAAAAGAACCGAAATATAATGAACCATGTAAGGAAAAACATAACATGAAAGGTTATATGCAGAACAAACTAAAGCTAGTTCGATACAAATAAAATTTCACATCTGGAAATTACATGAGAAAACAATGAAAACATTGCATAGTCTACAAAAGGATGAAAGCCAAAGAGTAAATTGTATCCCATATAGTTTCAAAAAAATAATTCTGTCATATGTTCCAGGAGGAATTGCCACTATCACTAGGAAAGTAGTGTTATTTAAACAAGTTCTTAATATGTTCCACATATCATGCAAGATAGAGACAGATCTTTTTAAATAAGATTTTACTAAAACAAAATAACCAAAAACATAATTATGTTGAAATCTTACAATCCAAAATAGTTACATCATTAAAACATTGTTTTTCAAAAAACAAAAATTACAAGTTCATTTTATGCCCAACCTATGACTCATTCCATTAATCATTGCACATTGACATGTTGTTCACCTGAGACAAAGAAAACGAAATCTAAATTAGACAATAATCAAATAAATAATTTAAAAGACAAGCTACAGAATTGAGATTTTGTAGCTAGTCTAAATAAAAAAACAAAATCAAAACGAATTTATTTATTATCCAGACAAAATCAAATCCAAACAAGAAAATTATTTACCAATTAGAAATTTGAAAGAGAAACATCAGACAAATCTAAGTTTATAATAGCATTGAAAATGGTGGAGTTTTTAATAACCATATTTCCTGATCTCTTGAAACGCTTGCTTGATATGTGTGGATTCGATCGAATGAAATCTCTGCAATCATCATTTTCCCTTTCAAGAACCAAGTTTTGAGTGATCACTTGATTCAACTGCACATATAGGTAAGGAATAACTCGATAGTATCTTTCGATCCAGTCAAAACAACTCTCACAATACACCGGTTCTAGATTTGGTAATGAACGAGTTTGATCTGTAGTGGGATATTTACCCTATTCCATGATCCTTTTGAGATAATACTGAATACCCGAGAAAACTTCTTTTTCCTTTAAAAAAGGAGGAAAATTGGATATGAAATCATATTGGGGTACATCAGCGTTGCTATCATCAACAGAAATCTGGTATTCGACATCAATAAAAGGGATATGTTTTTCACAGTTGTGATGTCGATTCCTAACCATTCTGAAAAGGAGTCGGTCGGATATTTTGTTCTTGAAATCAATATCTAGAACCCTCTATGTGTTATGCATGCCTTGTTTCTTGGTTTTAATTTCATTTAAATCAACCACGTCTTTCCCAGGACTAGGAAAAACAAGGACCTTGCCCTTCAAATTATCCAACACATCTTCTAAGGATTTTTTAGGAACAAAGTCGTGCCTCTGGTGTGTGCCTCTCGACGATTTATGAAAATCAACAGGGGTTTTGATAAACGACACACGGTCTTCTTGCAATTCGACATGTAGGTATCTCAAAGAATGAGTCAATGGGAAAGGGTTGGTGGGCTCATCAAAATGCAGGGGTGATTCGATTACAGTTTCAAGTGTAAGTGGAGAAAAACCATTCTTATCCATGAAATATTGTCAGTTATCCTCAACCTTTGACAGTTATGAAATGAAAAACATTTGAATCAAGCCATGATGAAATAAGTTGGACTATGCATTAAGGTTTTTCCTTTGGTAAAATATAGCCATTTTTTTTAAGGCTTTTAAGCAGATAGAACGACATGTTTAAACCAAACCCTAAGAAAAACATTAACAAACAAATATGAAACAGGAAAACTAGTCCATATCGTCCCTCGGAGGTGACGAATTTCTTGAGTATCAACAATAAAATGTGTCATCTAGGTTTAAACAAAACTATTGGTGTACCTTTGACATCGTAGCACAACCTCTTTGAAACCAATAGCAGGTGCCAAGGGATACCTTCGAATTTGATATTCTTGAACTAGCGATCTCCTTCTCGGGACAATCTCGTGGATTCTACAATCGAATCCTCACTGACTTCCAACTATAAATTGCCTATATTGGCCTTCGTACCATCGAAGGTTTGGGAAAAGTCTTGAGTGACCTAGAGATTAAAGCCCTCGAATGATTGTATGAATTTAACCCACCCAAAGGCCATGAGATCGTCCACAGCATCATCGTGGGAGAGCAAGGCCTGTGAACCATTCGTCTCTATCCTTACCATAGGGGCCATGGGTTTGGTCATGATATACCAGTAGGAGTAGTGAAGAGGGGTGTATGTTTGAAACCACCTGATATGAAGGATAAGCTCTGCATTTTTGGAGGTGACCCAATAACTAAGGCTTCGGGAGACGACCACCATAGCCACCACTCAGGCTGTTGACTGAATGTTGAACCAGAGGACATGTGTAATTGGAAACCACCTCCTTTATTGACATCCTAACACCAAAATGAAGCACCTCCACTGAGGCAATGAATGTGAGCTTAAGCTAGTAGGACGAGGGAGAAATTGTTTCATAGCATGGTTGATAGTCATGTACAACAATGATTAAACTGTGATATGACAACAGGGGAGAACATTCATACTTCAAAGTTATATCAAAGTTTAATTTCATGAGCGATCGTGAATGTGGTAGGTGATAATCAAAACTTCAGATGAATAAAATGACTAAGTCATACCTCAAAGGTGATCGACTCATATGTTAATGGTAAAGAAACAACCCATAAAATGATATGCTCAAGAGCCTTTAAGGTTCTTTAAGATTATTAGGTGTTTTTTTTTTAGTATTCATCCAATTCCACAAGGTGAAGCTTTAGAATCTGTATGATGTGTTTAGACCAATCTTGTTTCAATTTCATGCTTAAACAGTCATGAAATTGAAACAAGAATAAATGAGAGATTTATTGAAAGAAATTCACTCAAAAACACACAACCAATCAAGCAATTTTTCAAACCATAAATCATAATTGAACTCTTCACACATACAAAGAGGCATCCATTAAAAATTTTATTCCATTAAAACTATGTTTTAAATATTAATGAAAATGACATGAATATTTGGCTGCCAACATTTCCCTAGGGTGTTTTTTATGGGGCTAGCCAAGGACACCCTCCCATTTGTGGGGTTGGTGCTTTGTTTTATTTCACCAAAACACATTTTTATACAATATGATATGTTCTGGGGACAAGGACCAACAACAAGGTAGAGTTAGCGTCCCTATGGGATTTGTTTTTCCATGCTAAGATGACAAAGTTGCAAAAATTGTAGGTGTTTGGAGATTCTCAGTTGATAGTAGACGGGATCAATGGGAAATCTTCATTTCAGGTGTGACTGTTGAAATCGTTAATGAACCAAGTCTGTGAACATATTGAAATATTGGACTAGTTTTCTTGTAGACACATACTCAGATATCTTAACGAATATGCAAATAAGCTATCGAAGGAAGCTATCACTTTTGAAATTGGAACCTTTGTCCTTCAAGAATTCTCTGAAAATCAACCAATTTCATAGATGAATTTTAGTCTGTAAATGTTTGGTTTTGGTTATGGTTTTAGTATTTTTTCGAATGCAATGAAAGATAGAATGAGTAGAAAGGATATATTGAGTAGAAAGGAGTGAAACGATGACTTGGATGTGAAGGACAGTCCAGTGATTTTGGGTGAAAATATGTATATTCTATTGATATGGACTATAAAGTTTTTTCTTTCTCTGAAAAAGATGCAAAATAACCATTCAATGGGAATTGAATCTAGGAATTGTAGGAAAACCCCCATTTGTTCATCATTGGACAAAAACTCAAAAAATTACCAATTTACCCATATTTAACACTTAAAGGAAACTCATGTCCAAAACCACGCACAATAAATCTTTGCTCAACAATATTTGATCTTTGATAGATTATTTATACTTAGATCATTTTAACTAGTCAACATTGTGAGGAACTTAATGAATCCACTGGTGGTTGGTCCTCGTGCTTACTTCAAAAATACTCTATAATGGCAGTGCTTTGTTCTTAATTGGTTATTGAAAATAGTGATGTCTACA
>JASDQU010435605.1:121178-133873 GCA_032191745.1 Picea mariana | reverse complement strand
ATGGGTGAGAGCAACATTGAGATCGAATTATTGTGCATTCTTGCATTGTAAGATATTCAGTTGGCTGTGAAGATCAACCCTACAATTGGATGTGCATGGAGGGGAGAAAGAGTGAAAGAGAGAGAGAGAGGATTTGCAGCTAAGTGTGAATATATAAATGTACGTTTTCATCTAATATATCAAGAAACATAGTTATATGGACGTATCCCTAGGGAGATGGTGAACCACGTAAATCTTCTTGTTCTTTGTGGTTGATTTTGTGTGTTTGTTCTCTATTATACTGTTATTGCATTGTTGTGTTAAATATAAGAGATATAGTTGACTTCGTGAAGCTAAGTATAAGAATGTTAAGGAATATCTGTGTTATATTTCATTGTTGTTCTGGATTCCCTTGCATTTCCTCTAGTTCTAGACACCTTTTTCCTGCAACCCTCCTATTGCTACTTCGCATGAGACTGCATCTACTTTGCAGGTGTTGTCGAAAGGGCCAGTAGTTAGGGTTTGTTGGTGCGTTGTTATATTTGAACCCTGGGTCTTACCCTGTGCCAACACACCTACACCATGTTCCAATCATTGATGTGAGTAGGATCATGAATATATCTTTTTTAATAAGGAAACATGTAAAAAATTATGAACTTTTAAATTTGCAAGGAGTGCTAACTGGTACGCCACTAGTCTGATTCGAGTTAAGAATTTGAATGGACCACAAAATCTTGGCACCAAATTGGAACAACTTCCTAGTTTTTTTTTTTTTAGGGAGCTCCTCCTTGTTTTGACTTTGAGATATACACGCTCTCCAATTTTGAATTTCTGATGTTTCCTTTTTAGATATGCATAGATTTTTTTTTTTATCTTGTGCCTCTTTCAAATTTTGTTGTACCCTTTTGACCATCCTTTCCATTTCTTGGAGCATTTCTAGTCCAACCATAATCCTTTCAACTCAATTATTCCAACTAATCGGAGTTTTACATTTCCTTTCGAATAAAACTTCAAAGGGACTCATCTTGGTTGATGTTTCATACCATTATTGTATGCAAATTCAACTAATAGTAGATACTCTTCCCACTTTGTTGGTTTTTTTCTTACATACATTAGTAACATATATTCGATAATATGATTCCTACATTCTATTTTCCCATCCATCTATGGATGGTAACTTGTGTTGAAATTTGGATTAGTACCTAAACCTAAAAACAATTCATTCCAAAAATTGGATGTAAATTTAACGTCTCTATCTAAAATCACCATTTTAGGAATCCCATGTAGTCTAAATATTTCTTTCATAAAAATTTCAGCAATGTTAATTGATTTATAAGTAGAATTCACAGGTATAAAGTGTGTAGACTTACTTAGTTGATCAATTACTACCATAATTGAATCATTTTGTGTCTAAGTCCTAGGCAAACCCGTGATGAAGTCCATTGAAATAATTTCCCATTTCCATTCTGGTATAGGAATAGGTTCTAAAATACCTGCCAGATGTTGATGTTTAGCTTTTACTTGTTGACAATCTAAACATTTAGATAAGTATTAAGTTGTTTCAGATTTCATATTAGGCCAATAAAATTGTTTTCTTAAAGTTGTTGTCATTTTCCGGTATCCTACATGACCAGAATATATCTTTTTGTGCAGCTCATTAGGAATAATCATCTTCAATTTAGTAGAATTAGGTACAAATAACCTGTTTTTTAACCTTAGCAGTCCATTTTTATCCATACTGAAATTTGTATTGTGCAAATTTCCCTCATTTTTCTGCCATTAGTCTATCGTTTGGATGTATTCTACATAATTATTGCTTGCATATTTAATTTTGTCCTCAATATTACTTTCTGATTTGTTGATGATTACTTCATATAACTCATTAGTTCTCCAACTTAGTGTATTTGCAACTTTATTTTCCTTTCCTTTGATGTGTCGTATTTTAAAATTGAATTCGCTTAGGAAGGCCAACCAACTCTCATGTCTATAAGGTACCTTTGATACTGTGTAAGATCTAGGAAGTAAATCAATAGAGAAAATTATTTCTCTCCTTGGAGGTAGTTCTAGTATCTCTTCTACGAATACATCTTTAAATCCCTGAAGAACTGCAAAGTCTTCCAAACTTGGTTTGATTTATCTTCACAACAGATTAGTTACTTGAATAGCATACACTTTGCAACCTTTAATAATACATTTATTGAATTGCATTGTCGATATGTGTCTAACAAAAAATGGTTTTCTAATATGGTTTTTATCCTTGTACACAAATGAATTTTCATAAAAGTTTATTACCACTTTATTCCTTTCCAACCAATCCATTCCAATAATTATGTCATACGATCCTAAAGGTAACATGCTCAAATTTATCTTTGTATTCTGAAAACTTATACTTAGTTCACACTCATAAATAAATTATGTTACCTTTTTTTTTCCCCTGTTGCTAACTATACTAACCATGATTTAGCATGTTTTACCTTCTTTAGCTTGTTTGATTCTACTAATGTTGGGGTAACTTAACTTAAACTAGATACTGGGTCAATTAAAATATATACCTTGTTGTTATAAATTTTACCTTCAATTTACACAATAGTGGATTGATGATCTTCTTTCTTGTTGTCCAAAGATACATTGATTCTATGAATGCTTCTTCGAATATATACAATTGTTGAAGCTTCTTGTAGACTGTGGACTGAATTTTTATATGATGGGTTTAAGCGTGGGCAGTTTCTTCTCAAATGGGGTTATACATACTCCCATCATTTCAATGGTTCTATGGATTGTCTGCTATCTTCCTGAATCCAAATCATGTTCTCCACACTCCCAGCATTTTAATGGTTCTCTGGGACTGTCCGCTATCTTCTTGAATCCAAAATTAACTAGTTTATTCCCTCCGTGATCTTGATGTGTGCTATATGGATAATCATTCCTTTGTAATCCTTTAGTCATGTTATGGTAAGGGGATGGTTTGAAACCTTTCTTTTTTTGATTCCGTTTATCCTACTTCTTATCTTTCCATAACTTAGGAGTTTCATATTTCTATTTATAATGTTCATAACACATTCTAGCTTTCCTAAATACCTCATTCAAAGATTTAGGATTATCAAATTGAATTATGTATTTATAAGACTCTGGTAGACATCTCAAGAACCTTTTAATTTTTACTTTATCTTCTTTGATATAAGGCACAAATATCAACGGATCTAAAAACTTATTAGTTATATCATCCATAGACATTTTTCCTAGTAATAATTCATAAAATTATTTAGTCTTTCTTTCATAATAACTTTTTGATAGGTATTGTGTCTTGAAATCTTCCCATTCCATATTCTTCTCTTTTAGTCCTTTGGATAATTTTAAGTCTTACCACCAGATATTGGATTTACCTTTCAGGTTTTAAATAACCATTCTTACCTTCATATTACTAGAGTAGCTGTATATCTAGAAGTTTTTCTTTATGTCAAGCAACCAAGATTTTTCCTCCTCATCGGTTCTGGACTCACCATCAAATGTTGAAGGTTTGATTTTCTTAAATTCTCCCTCTAAATGGTCAATCTGTTTTCTTTTCCTTACTGTAGAGGTTTTATTTTCTGTCATTTGTGTGTCATTAGAAGGGTTGTTTTCTCTTTTTGTTGCATGACTAGGATATTTTGAGAACTTTTTTACTAACATCCTCATCCATTTCATTATTCCATGGAGTCTTCTTTGTTTCTATTCTACGTAACAACATTTCATTAATTTCGTGTTGATGTTACTGAGATTTCTTTATTTTTTTCATTATCAACTTTAAACACATGCAATTCCACGATAAGATTCCTCATTATTTCCATCACTTGGGTGGTTGAACTTCCTTCATTGTGATGTTCTGAGTTTATATGAAGATCTTGATTATTGTTTCTCTCAGTTCTTTCTTCTTCTCCATTATCCACTGACATTTTTATCAAAACAATTTTGATACAGTATGTTTGTACAGTAAAATATTGTTTGTTAGATTTTCATTTAACAAGAACAATTTTTTGGTGTCGCCCTCAGGCCTAAGTGTTGTAACCTACAGCTCCGATACCATATGTAATGAACCCAAAATTTACTACTTAAAAAAAAAAATTTGGTAGAGTAAGTTTAAGCTTAATGTTGGGTATCATTGTTCACACTTTTATTGTTAGCGCTCTTCAAGGAATTATTGTTTGCTTATCAACCATTAATTGGTGAAACTAATTATAAACCAAGACTACACCCAAGGTAGTAGTTATGAGTTGTAAATTTTTATATGCCTTATTAATATAATGCTTAAATTTGAATAGGTTGGATTAATATACCATACCTATCTCATTATTGACCTTATAGTATAGGTCCTTGTTCCACTTTGACAACATATAAAATAACAACTTGGGTTCCATATAACTTACCAATTAAATTAGTCATGGGGAAAAATATCTACATAGATTCTCAAAGAGCCACCCTCCTCATGAATTTAATGTCCATTATATCAATACACGTTTTGAATGGTGGCCTTTTATTATCCTCATATTATTATAATTTATTAAGGAATGTGATTCCTAACTCTATGAGTAGTTATTCGAACAACTTCTTTATGTAACTGAGGTAATATTAGTTGGGTCAGTTTCCCATGACATTGACATGGGGAATCTATGGTTGGTGGTTTAATATGCATTCAACTTCTCTCAAAGCATCATAGGTACTCATAATATGGACCAACCATATGATTCCACCTTCCACCATTCACATAACAAGCGGTATGATTCCACTCAATGATGTAGTGGAGGTACACCTAGTGATGGGCTCGAGACTATCCTCCTCCTTGAGAACAGAAAACAATGACGCCTTATCCCTCCCTCGTATTAAAATTACTTTGATTTCTTCATTCTATCCTTGAATTATGGTGAATTCAACCCCAAGATGGTTTACAAGGAAAGAGAAAACTTTGTTTTGGAACAATGAATTAAATCTCTAGGTAACAAAATTTATTTATCGCCTATGAATAAAATTAGTCGTTTGTTTTCGTTTATAGAACTTATTTTGTGTAGAGAAGGGTATAGATTCCGGAATATGTACATATATAATTTTACTTCATTTTTCTATGATAATCCTCCCCTAGTCCTTAGAGGTGTCCTTTATTATGAGTTTTTTCCCAAGTCTATGGATACCATTATTGTCTATTGTTCAAACAAAAATATTTTATCTATGTCTGAAAGAGTTATTTTATTACATTGTACTAGATTTACTTGGTAATACATCCATCTTGATCACGGCATCCGTGTGGAGGAGATTCTATGCTTAATTATTGATGAGGTTATGCCATCTACATGTCTAGTCACAGTGTAGAGAGGATTTTTCGTTACTCATCATCTCTAGTTTATTATTCGGGTTTTAGATCCTCTACACACATTTGTTAACCTCGATGATTAAATATAATTTGAATCCAAGTCCTGGAATTTCTCGTACTTATATTTATTTTTGTATCATAGTTCTGGTTTTAAAGTCACTCTTCCATGCCTCCAAGGTTTTCCACAACACTAATGCATAAAATTTATTATTGACTGTATAAACATGTTTGGAATACATTATTAATGATCCATTCTTTCTGTATGCGAGAGAAACCTATCAAACAACAAGGTTAACCTTCAACTTTCTTGTGTCGTCCATTTCTATATTGGAATTGGTCAAGGTTTAACTCAATACGAAACTCTTGCTTCACCTATTTATATACGACAATGGGTAAGCTCGTTGAAAAATGGATGTTAAATCCTCTTTTATTTTTATTTAAATTCCTAGTAGCTCTAATATTTATTTTCTTTGTGTTTTTTACAGTCGGAACGTACTCAGGTTCCACAAAAGGAAGATTATTTAGAAACCCTAGTTTAAATTTATGTAGCTTATGAACAGTCTTTTTCAAAACACGGGTTTAATTTTTTTGTAGTTTATATGCAATTTGATAAGGTTCCATCATTTTATTTGATTAATAATCTTGGAATTTTTGTGTAACAATAATTCTTCGATGTGAGATCTTAATTAAAAATATTTTTTGGAAAACTTACCTATCAGGCTACCAAATCCGTAATTTACATCTTGATGATTTTTGTTTTAATTTGTTATCAGCCACAGAGTTGTATGTATTCACAAATAAATCATATTCACCTCATGCTTATACCCCATTCTGGGAGGTCACAACTGTTTAAAGGTTACCTAGCTATTCTGGAAGTAATTCTCTTTACCGGTGCGGGCATTTCCCATTTACTGCTTCCTAAACTCGTATGTTCTTATATCAACAAAATTGAGAACATTTCATACAATATTATTCTATTTAGAAGAAAAATATCAAGTCCTTTTTTTTCTTAATTTAATTGTATGCTAAGAACTATTAATATATGATTTTTTTTACTAAATCGTTTTAATCTAGTAATTTTCTTTTCTTTAGAGTAATATTCTGATGCGGTGTTTTATATGCATATTCAATATAGCTTAATATAATAGGGAATTTGCATTACCTCTACTCATAACTATCTAGGTTCTGTAGCTTATTTATATGGACATTCCATGGTTGTAAATATTTAGGAACCACACTAATTTTACATGATAATTTCCAGATTCTAATAATTCATATAATTATACAAAATGTATTTTGATCCTCTTTCTCATAATTATAGAAAAAAAAATGCATAACTCCAAAATAAGTGTAATGAAGGAGATCTGATTCACTTGAAGTAGAATGCATGCATTTGTATAAAATGATTTTGTAGCATACATATAATTCTGTAGTTGCATATTAATAAATAAATACAACATACAATAATAAAACACATCTACATAGATTAGATCTTGCAACTACAAACAATTTGTTGAGCACTCAACACAGCCTAAAAAGCCTTTATCAAACTCTTTGCTTTTTGGGTACCACTTGATCTTCTGCATTGTCTAATTAGACTTCACTTTGAGAAATGTTTTGTCTTTGGTTGTTCTTATGACTCTCATCACCTATTCAGGTTTGTTTGAACTTGTCAAACCCCATAGCTAAAAATACCTTAACACTTGAATAACGAATCGATAGCCAAACACTTCACCTGACGTGCTCAGATTCGACATCGGAAGAAATTTAAAGAAGAAAAGGGAACCACTCAGAAGACCACGGTCATCAAGCACCGATATCCATCAACATCGATAGAAGGAAGTTGGTTTGCATTGATTTTCTTGCATGATTATATCACCAAGCGACGACCTCCATCAGCATCAGTAAAAGACAAGGAGGAAAGGAGTTAACAAAGAATGAAAAAGATATCACCGATAGTCAATTCTCGATGCTCTTTATCGAAATCGAGTAAAACCCAGAAGGATCGCAACAAAAATTTTGACCATGATAAAACTTATCCCCGGTTGTCGATCCCTGATGCATTTTTAGCATCGATACTTTTTCAAGAGAGCTGATCCAAAAGAAATTTGATAGGTTTTTCGCCAATCACCGATCCCGAACACTTTTTTGACATTGACATGCTAAGGTTTTTTTTAGAATGAATAACTTAAGGAAAATGTCGACTTCGATTAATACAAGCGAATTAAGTCACCTAACTTCAATGTCACATGTCTTTACTAGGTAAGAGGGTTGTACGGTCTAGTGCTATCTCGTGGTATCCTTGGCCCCCTAACTATGAGTCACACCTTCGAGTAAGCATTTCCACGTCAGCAATGTATGGTAAAATCGATAGGCTTCGAAATGTTTTGCATGAGGTTATCAACGGAAACATTCAAAGCACACCCCCGATCCCCAATCCACCCACTGAGAGAGTGACACGATGGGACGTTTAGCATTATATATGATCCGATTTTGGGCATTTAAGGAGCTAATTAATACCCAATCCCACATTAGTTTCTATCTAGGGCACCAATCAAAACAACCGTTTAAAATCACCAATAGACCACATCACCACCCACGCCTCCACCATCAACCCATGATGAATTTAAGTTCTAGATATTCAGCGACAGATTTATTAAAAATTCACTCATAACCTGAATTGAATGGCTAATGTGAACGATAAGATATTTCTTGTTTAAAATCTCTTGAGACATTGTAAATGAAATCATTTTGCGAGTAAGAGAATTGCAAAGAATCCGAAGGAGAAATACGAGAAACTCAAAGGTTGTATCAACTCTGTGATTATCAAAATAACTAGGTTTTAACAAGATTTAGAGGTCTGTATCTAAGTTTGTAAATTTTACATGGATATAATTTATATGTTTTTATCCGATTTTTGTTTTTACATAGTCTCTGAAATTTTATTTTAAGTTGCAGGAACAATGTCGCCAAGAAATCCAACCACTAGATGATCGTCGAGGGCACCTATGCTGAAAGAACCAGAGGTAGGTGAAGGCTCTTCTGCAGGGTTCGCAAAACAATTGGAATATGCCTCGAGGATGGAACCTGTCATTAAGACAACAACGAAGAAGGTTTTCATCTAGCCTCCATCCTTTGGCAATACAGAGGCAAGAACAGGGTCCAAGATGGTGCTCCCATAGTGGGGGGATCTCTTTAACAATATTAGCCGACAAGAGTACTCAGAATATGTCCCACAGAGTGATCTAGATGTAAGGGTACTCAACGACCAGGTGTTCCTGAACATCTGATGGTCGTATCTACATATGGTGGCAAGTAGAACCCCCATTTTCCCCTGCATAGAGGTTCTTAAATGGCTCATCGATGATAAAAATGGTGGGTGTGTCGGAATTTTCCTCCCGATATAAGTTCAAAAGTATTACAAACTCAGGGAATAAGAGGAGCAGCTAAACACATACTTCGTTGTGAAGTTCTATGAACACCACAACACCATCCAAGTGATGGCCTCATGGTGGAGGGAGGACTATAAGTTTACCAAATGGAGCATTGGTTGGTATGGGACAGCTAAATTAAGGGAGCCATACGTCTATTTGATGGCTCTCATCTACTGATTGTACGGAGAGAAATATTGCTCCAAGTTTTCAGTGGCATGGATTCCTTTGGCATACACAGTGGCGATTGTCGGGTGCAACTTCAACTAGGGAGAAATAATCTCAAAGCAACTGAGCATCTGTGTGCAGTAAGCCCAGGCATCGAAGGAAGGTGAAGCACCAATATTTTACATGGCCTCATACTTGCTCGATGTCATGTGCGCCAAAAATGTCTTCGCCGACATGAATTTGAGCTGGCATGTTGCAAAGCTCCCGGTCCACATCTACTTCAGCATGCTATGGGAAAATAGGTATAAGAAATCCTACTCCCTCATCTGCAATGAATTCATCACCCGAATTTATTTTATTCTTTTTAAGAAGGAATTCCCAAGGCTATCGGCGACAGCCAAAAAGATGATATCCAAGGTAGGCCATTCATATTTGGATGAGCGCATCACCTACATCAAGGTGTTCAGGGCCACCGGAGCACCACATCTCCTACCAGCTCATGTCATAGACTATATTTTCCTAGGAGAAATATGTTATCAAACCATTTTGCAAGGCTACAATGCCACCCTACTCAAGGACAAGAAATGAGCTTTCATACCGTATGGTTTCCATGTAGGGTTCTACTTGGTAAAGGATATCGCACAAGATAAAAAATAAGGGTCAAGCCAACTCGATTTTAGATTCTGGATGAGATGATTCTGCAAGAACAATCCAAAGGTCCTGGTCTTGCAACATGCTTCAGAAGTGTCATCCTGTTGGTCGTACGCTCAAGACAAGTTCAAAGACAAAGTCTTCACAGAAAATTCCCAGGACTGGGACAAGGTAGTACAAAGGATGGTCGTCCCGAAAATGACCAAGTTTAGGTCCATGAACATGGATGAATAGGCGAAAATAAAACAATGATCTCAATAGGCTCTAAAATCCATGGAAGAAATCAGAGCGGTAGAGGCAACAAAGGTGCAGAACAAGGGATTTTCTATGAAATTGGTGGCACAGGAAAGGGTTTTCCTCATCATGGAACAAGCATAGAGAGTAATCAATCAGCTATGGAATGACCCAGTCCTCATAAAAATGTCAAGGGTCCTTGCCAACAACCCACTTGAAATTCGGGTAGGTCCAAGTGGCCCAAAGCTAATACAAATTGAAGAAATCATCAGGTTACATAACTCTAAAGTTACAACGCCACAGGCTGGATCACCAATAGACGTTTCATCTCAGCTGGAGATAGAAATAATATTAGGGATATAAATTGCACCAAACCCCCTCCACGACTTAATAATGATATATGATGATGAGGAGAGTTTGGAGGTTTCCTTGGTGACTCCAGTGCAGATCATAGAAGAAAAAGAACCCGAGAAGCCATCTTCCCTAGCTCCCGATGCTCAAATTCAAGGCCTTCCATAGAATATCCAAGAGGTCAAAAGTGTCTTAGACACTGAGCTACTTGATGTACATATGACCCAAGTGGATATCCTAAAGGACGAGCTAGGGTCGGGCGAACAAGAAGAAGAGGTTCCACGGTAGGAAATCGACATCTCAACAGTTGATTATCAAGTAAGTACTGATCCTGCCCCCGATGATTTAATTTCAGTTGGTAATTTACCTCTCGATGAGAAACAACCAGAGGTTGAACGTTCAGAACACATGGAAGAGGTTCAAGAACCCAGTCTTGAAAAGATATACATCGTTAGGAGCATGGGAAACATGCTTACTTGGGGAGATCAACAAATCCTTGAACCCGTGGATGAGGTTTCTGATATACAAGCCATCTCCTATGACTGGAAGGGGAAATCCATCGTGAAGAGAACCACCAAGAAGATAAGGCTTACTTTGGATCCCTCCATCCTCATACCACGGAGGAAAAAATGATTAGCATAGCATGCCAAGACATTCAATATTATCAGTGCATGGATGGAAATCACAAATGCCACCCTAGATAGAGAGAAAATGGATGAAAGGGAGATGGCTCCTGTGCTGAAGGAGTTAGAAAATCTATGCCATTTGGTGAAATATTATCAGGACTCCACACAGGCCACGGTGTTCCTGAGAAGTGAATTCCAGGATGCCTACAATAAATTTACAAATGAGTGGCACTTTTTCACTATAGGAATAACCATTTTCCAAGAGGACACGCTCATGGTGTTGGTGACGTGAAAAGATATGGAAATATGGTATGATAAATCACACCAAGAAGTGAAACGGATCGATTACATTAGCATTGTTCAGTAGGGCCGAGACCCTGAAGAGAATGACATTCGGGTACTAAGGGATAGCAGCATCTGAATACTTGGTGAAAATGGCCCAAGAACCTCATTAGGAAATCTAAGAGAAATTGGTCAAGTGAGAAAAGAGTTGGACCAAGATCAACCAGTCGATGAGAGACATTGGCCTTCCATAATTTGCCACACTTGATGACTTTGTTTACTTGCATGACATAGTCAAATTACATGCCGAACAAGACTCATCGTCGGTTGCGAAGACAGTAAAGGTGGCGAACATGGCACCAGATCAAGAGAAGTAGTTCAAGGAACACTAGATCAAGGCTTAGACTGTGGTGCAGTAGTTAAGTGCTAGAATAGTCAAGTATTGGGCACCGATAGTAGAGATAAAGGAGAACCTTTTGGTCCCAATGGATCAACACAGATTCCCGTATGCCAACACATGTGAGGATCACTTCATAAAATGGTCAGAGTATGAGAAGATTCATCCACTCAAGTGAAACATTTGATGACTCTCAAAAGACTGAGCGAGGAAAGAGCCATGTGGAGATGTTTTGTTTTACTTAGATTTCACTTTTGATAGTTATTTTTAGTTAATAATATGTTATAAATAGGAGGATCGACCTGTTAGAAAAGGTCGATGGTTTTTGAAAAGACCCTCATTTTTGGATTGTAAATAACTATTTCGGAGCTACCTTGATTGAGAAGTCACGCGAATTGTTTAGGGGATTCGATTTGGGAGGAGGTTGTGCTTAAATCAAGGAGAGGAACTCAGCCCCTCATACCAATCTCATGCAGAGACAGCCAAGAAGGAATTCGGCCCAGGTACGAGAAGGTATGAAAAGATCGAGCGTAGCAACAAGTCGCAAGGAGAAGAGAAGAAGTCGCCAAATATGGAATCTAGCTCTGGAAGCAAACCAAGAACAGAAGAAAGGCTGAACGCAATGGATGTTGATCTGGAAAATTTAAAGCAAATGTTGAACTACCAGTTGGACTTTATTCAAAATTTGGACATAGATGCAGGAAGAATATTGGAGACACTGGAAGGGGACATTACCACCACAAAATTTGAGATCACTGAGGAGCTCGACAAACTTTGTAAAGAGCTCAAGAACCCCAAGAAATAATTCGAGGCCAGAATCGCCCAGCTGGAGGAAAAAATGGCTCAGCTAAAGAGTGAATGGAAGCGAGATCCAGAGAAGTAAATCAGTTTTCAAGTCACGAAAGGGAGTTTTGCAATTTCTCAGCAAGAATGGCATTTATATAGAAGCCTCTGCTGTAAATAAATTTGTAAAACATCCCACCCCTGAAAGGTTAGTATAGCCTCTAGGATTGTATTCGACTAGTAGATCATGGCTCGCCATAGTTGTAATAGAACCAGTGGCTTTGCCACTGTCTCTCATAATTAAATTCCATTAATCGTTCTTGTCAAAAAAAAAAAAAATTTATTTATGATTTTATCTCATGAATGGATGTTGTAATGAGTAAGAGCCTTTGAATCTATTGATAAGTTATCTATTTCAATATTTTTATAAGTTATTGTCTCTAATGATGAAG
>JASDQU010435605.1:94251-116735 GCA_032191745.1 Picea mariana | reverse complement strand
CTGAAGGATCTCCATGATGGTCTTGCAGGTGGACATTTTGCAAGAAACAACACTTCTCACAAAATACTAAGAGTTCGTTATTATTGGCCTACTATGTTCAGGGATGCTCACACATATGGTAGAAACTGTAAAAATTGTCAAATAAGCATAGGGAGGGAAAAGAGAGCAGTTTTCCCACTCCAACCTGTGGTCGTTACCAGGCCATTCAAGCAATGGGGGTTAGACATCATAGGATAAATTACATCGAGTTCCTCAAAACAACATAGATACATACTGAATTCCATAGACTATTTCATGAAATGGGCAGAGTTCGTCCCTCTAAATCATGTGAATGAAAAGGTGGTGATCCAATTCATAGAGCAACAACTGATTACCAGGTTTGGTATTCCTTCCATCCTTGTATTTGATAATTAATCTTACTTTTCTTCTACCTTATTAACAGATTTTTCTCTAGACAAAGGAATCATATTCATATACTCTGCAAACTATTATCCACAAGGGAACAGAGTGGAAAAATCAACCAATAAGAACCTAGTGAGGATATTAAAGAAAAAAGTTGTAGACAACCAGAGGAATTGGCACAATTCACTTCATAATGCCTTATGGGATGACAGAGTAACACCCAAGGAAGCCATAGGAAATTCCCCATACTTTATGGTATACTGATAGGAAGCCATTCTCTCGAATGTTCTATATCTTCCATCTCTCTATCTTGCTCAGGATTCTAGAGGACAAGCCTCATCAGTTATACAACAAATAATTTATACCCTCCTCATGTTGGAAGAAGAAAAGGAGAAAGAAAAATCAAAATTCATAGCTCATCAGCAGATAGTTAAAATGTGGTTTGATAAACATAAGGCCAAAGAGAAGAATTTTGAAGTAGGAGACTTAGTCCTAAAATGGGACAGAGAAAATGAGCCAAAGGGAAAAGATTCTAAGTTTCAGAATCTATGGCTTAGACCTTTTCAAGTAGCCAAGAAAATTTGGGTAGGCACGTATCAGTTGCAGAATATGAGGGGGGAACCTGACGCCCTCTCGGTGAATGGAAAAGCCCTAAAACAATATTTCCATTAAAAAAAAAGTGTGTATTTCCACAATGTTTTGTTTTAGGTAGGTTGATTGAGGAATGCATTTTTGTTTTTGTTTCTTTCTATAGTAATTCTGCACTTTTGAAGATTTTGTTTAGAAAGACATTGGTTGACCTCAATTCATGCGATATGACCAACTCTTTTCTTGAATCATCGCTCACATACAACACAAGAAGCATTGGGAGACCTGCAATTGTTTTAAAGAAGTTCTCTATCTAACCTACGCAGATGAACAACCTTGGAAAAGTGATTAAGTAGCTGCCTGGTGGTCTAGTAAAACCTTAAGGGAAAGATGCTAAGTTGGAAAGGACTACATGCACCTCAAGACAGAGCTAGCAAAAATTTCACCTTGAACATCTCATTTTTTCAAATAACAGACATCCTCCTCTCCCACTCACTCAGGGAATTTTGCCAAAATAAAATCAAATATATAAAATGAGTGCACAGTAGGAGAGGGTATGCATATAACTCCGTTAGGGCTATGGATGCTCACTGGCAGCGGAGCAAGGTCTATGACATCAGGGTGACTATGTCGGGGCTATGGACACTCGCTGGTAGCAGAGAAACACTGTAGCAAGTGAATGATGATAACTAAAAGGCCTGGTGCCACTAAATTCTTTAATTGACTCTTGTCAAAGGGGGAGTAAGTCAGGGTTACAAGAAAAGAAGGTGGAATAAAGGTTGAAAACCCCACAGGCATGCCCAAATGCACCAACCAGGAAATCTCAAATGCAAGGTAAAAGGGGCTTTGATAAAAACCAATTAAGTTCTTAACTAGATTTTGCATTAGCCAAGCCTGAGGCAGGAACAAAAATTATGCTTTCACCGAGTAATTCTCCATTTGTTGAGCACTCAACACACCCTAAAAGTCCTTTATCAAACTCTTTATTTATTGGGTACCACTTGATCTTCTACACTATCTGATTCGACTTCATTTTGAGAAATGTTTTGTCTCTGCCTGTTCTCATGACTTTGATCACCTATTCAGGTTTGTTTGAACTTATAAAATCCCATAACTAAAAATACCTTAACACTTGAATAAAGAATCGACAGCCAAACACTTCACCCGACGCACTCAAATTCAACATCGGAAGGAATTCAAAGAATACAAGGGAACCACTCAGAAATCCATGGTTGTTGAGCATTTATATCCATCATCATTGGCAGATGGAAGTTGGCTTTCATTAGGTTTCTCACATGAATATATCGTCAAGCACCTATCTCCATCGGCATCGGTAAAATATGGGGAGGACAGGCGTTAATGAAGAATGAAAAGATATCACCAATAGCCGATGCCCGACACACTTTATCGGAATCGGGGAAAACCTAGAAGGATCACACCAAACATTGTGACCACGATAAAAGTTATCCCCGATCGCTGATCCTCGATGCATTTTCTGCATCAGAAATTTTTCAAGAGAGCTGATCTGAAAGAAATTTGATAGGTTTTTTGTCGATCACCTATCCCGGAAACTTTTTCGGCATCGGCATGCTAAGGTTTGTTTTCGAGTGAATAACTTAAGGAAAATCCTAAATCTGATTAATACAAGTGAATTAAGTCACCAGCCTTCAATGCCACATGTCTTTAACAGGTAAGAGGGTTGTGCGGTCTAGTGTTATCCCAAGTTATCCTTGGCCCCCTAAGTTCAAGTCATACCTCCGAGTAACCATTGTTGCGTCAGCAATGTATGGTAAAATCAATCGGAGTCAAAATGGTTTGCAGGAGGTTATCAATGGAAATGTTCATAGCACACCCCTGATCCACCCACTAAGAGAGCAACATGATGGGATGTTTTAGCATTAGATACGATCGAATTTTGGGCATTTAAGGAGCTAATTAATACCCAATCCCGCATTAGTTTCTACCTCGACTGCCAATCAAAACAACCATTTAAAATCACCAATAGACCACATCATCACCTGTGCCTCTGCCATCAACCCACGATGAATTTAAGTTCTAGAGATTCGGCAGAAGATTTATTAAAAATTCACTCATAACCCAAATTGAATCGTTGATGTGACATGATAAGATCTTTTATGTTTAAAATCTCTTGAGTCATTGTAAATGAAATCATTCTGCGAGTAAGATAATTCTGGAGCTTCTGAAGGAGCAAGATGAGCAACTTGAAGGATGTATCAACTCCATGATTATCAAAATAACCAGGTTTTAACAAGATTTAGAGGTGTGTATCCGAGTCTGTAAATTTTACATGGCTATAATTTATATGCTATTATCCATTTTTTGTTTTTACACAGTCTCTGAAATTTTATTTTAAGTTGCAGGAATAATGCCACCAATAAATCCAACCACTACACGATTGTTGAGGGCACCGAATCTGAAAGAACCAGAGGTAGGCAAAGGCTCTTCACCAGGGATCATAAAATAATTGGAATATGCCCCAAGGTCGGAACCTGTCATTAAGACAACAATGAAAAAGGTTTTCATCTAGCATCTGGCCTTTGGAAATACAGAGGCAAGCACAAGGTCCAATATGACACTCCCACAGTAGGGGGATCTCTTTAACATGATTAGCCGAGAAGAGTACCCAGAATATTTCCCACACAGTGATCTAGACGTGAGGGTTCACGATGTCCAGGTGTTCCCGAACATTCAACGGTCATATCTACATATGTTGGCAAGAAGAACCCCCATTTTTCCTTGCATAGAGGTTCTTAAATGGATCACCGACCACATAGACCACAATGGAGGGTGTGTCATATTTTTCGTCCAGGTAGAAGTTCAGAATTATTACAAACTCAGGAACCCAGAGAAGCAGCTAAACATAGACTTCGCCCTGAAGTTCTAGGAACACCACGACACCAGCCGAGTGATGGCCTCATGGTGGAGGGAGAACAACAAGTTTACCAACCGGATCACTGGCTAGTATGTGACAACTAACTTAAGGGAGCCATACGCCTATTTGATGGCTCTTATCTGTCGATTGTACAGAGAGAAAGATTGTTCTAGGTTTTCATAGGCATGTACTCCTTTGGCTTACACAGTTGCGATCGTCGGGTGCACCTTCAACTAGGGAGAAATAATCTCCAAGCAACTGAGCATCTGTGTGCATCAGGCTCAGGTGTTGAAGGAAAGGGAAGCACCAACATTTTACATGGATTCATACTTGCTCGATGTCATGTGCGCCTGAAACGTATTTGTCAGCATGAATCTGAGTTGGCATGTTGCAGAGCTTCCGGTCCACATATACTTCAGCGTGTTATGGGAAAACATGTATAAGAAATCCTACTCCCTCATATGCGATGAATTTATCACTCGAATTTGTTTTATTATTTTTAAAAAGGAATGCCCAAGGCTATCGAAGGCAGCCAAAAAGATGATATCCAAGGTAGGCCATTGGTATTTGGATGAGTGCGACACCTACATTAGGGTGTTTGGGTCCATTGGAGCACCACATCTCCTACCATATCATGTCCCAGACCAACGTTTCGTAGGAGAAATGTGCTATCAAACCATCTTGCAAGGCTACAATGCGACCCTGGTCAAGGAAAAGAAACGGGCTTTCATACCCTATGGTTTCCATGTAGGGTTCTACTTGGTAAAGGATATCGCTCAAGATAAACAAGAAGGGTTGAGCCAAATCGAGTTCAGATTCCCAATGGGTTGATTATGAAAGCATGATCCAAAGGGCCTAGTCTTGAAACATGCTTCACAAGTGTCATCCTATTGGTTGTACGCTCACAACAAGTTTGAAGATGAAGTCTTCATAGAAAATTCTGAGGACTGGGATGAGGTTGTGCAAAGGATGTTCGACCCAAAAATGACCAGGTTTAGGGCTAGGAGCATGGATGAATAGGCGACTACAACAGAACAGTTGGCCCAAGAGGCTCTCATATCCAGGGAAGAAATCAGAGCGACAGAGGCAACAGAGGTGCAGAACAAGGGATTGTATATGACACCGGAGGCGCAGGCAAGGGGATTTCTAATGATGGGACAAGCATAGAGTGTAATCGATCGACTGCAGAATGACCCAGTCCTTGTAGAAATGTCAAGGGTCCCTACTGACATACCAATTGAAAGTTGGGTAGGTCCAAGTGGCCCAGAGGTAATGCAAATTGAATAAATCATCAAGTTACATAAGCTTGAAGTTACAACACCATAGGTTGGATCACCAGAGGACATTTCAGCTCAACTAGAGATAGCAAGAACATCAGGGAGAGTAAGTGCACCAAACCCCCTCCACGACTTAATAATGATATATGATGATGAGGAGATTTCAGAGGTTTCCTTGGCGACTCTGGTGCAGATCATAGAGGAAAAAGAACCTGAGAAGGCATCTTCCCCAACTCCCAATGCTCAAATTCAAGGCCTTCCATAGAATGACTAGGAGGTTGAAAGTATCTTAGACATTGAGCTACTCGATGTACCGATGACCCAAGTGGATATCCCAAAGGATGAGCTAGGGTCGGGAAAACAAGAAGAACAAGTTCCATAGCAGGAAATCAACATCTCAACAACCGATTATCAAGTAAGTATTGAGCCCGCCCCTGATGCTTCAATTTCAACTGGTACTTTACATATCGATGAGTAACAACCAGAGGTAGAACCTTCAGAACACATGGAATAGGTTCAATAACCTAGTCTTGAATAGATATACATCGTTAAGAGCATGGGAAAAATTCTTACCTGGGGAGATCAACAAATCCCCGAACTCATGGATGAGGTTTCTGATATACAAGCCATATCCTTTGACCGGAAAATGAAATCCATCGTGAAGAGAACCACCAAGAAGAGAAGGCTTATTCTGGATTTCTCCATCCTCATCACCACGGAGGAAAAAATGATTAGCATGAATCATTCCAAGACATTCGAACTTGTTGATGCAGGGATTGCAATTACAGATGCCACCCTAGATAGAGATAAAAAGGATGAAAGGTAGTTGGTTGTTGCACTGAAGGAGTTGGAACATCTATGCCAGTTAGCGAAATATTATTAGGACTCCACATAGGCCACGGTGTTATTGAGAAGCGAATTCCAGGACACCTACATTAAATTTACAAATGAGCGGCATCTTTTCACTGCAGGAATAGCCAGTTTCCAAGAAGACACCCTCATGGCATTGACAACATGCAAATATATGGAAATATGGTATGAGAAATCACACCAAGAAGTGGAAAGGATTGATTACATCAGTTTTGTTCAGCAAGTCCGAGACGTTGAAGAGCATGAAATTTGGGTACTAATGGATAGAAGCTTCGATCGCATAAAGAATTCGGTCGAATACTGGGTGAAAATGGCCCAAGAATCTCATCAGGAAATCCAAGAGAAATGGGCTGAGTGTGAAAATATCTAGACCAAGATCAACTGGTTGATGAGAGACATCGGCCTGCCATAATTCGACACACCCAATGACTTTTTCGACTTGCATGACATAATCAAATTACATGATGAACAAGAATCATCGTGGGCTGCGGAGATAGAAAAGGTGGTGAACATGGCACCAAGTCAAGAGCAGCATTTCATGGAACACCTGATCAAGGCTTAGACCATGTTGCAGCAGTTAAGTGATAGAATAGTCAAGTATCAGGCACGAGAAGTAGAGATAAAGGAGATCCTTTCATCCCCAATGGACCAACACAGATTCATGTATGCCAACACATGTGAGGATATCTTCATCAAATGGTCGGAGTACGAGAAGATTCATCCACTCAACTGAAACATTTGATTACTCTCATAAGACTGAGCAAGAAAAGTGGCATGTGGCGAGGTTTTGTTTTACTTAGCTTGCACTTTTGATAGTTATTTTTAGTTAATAAAATGTTATAAATAGGAGGATCGACATGTTAGCAAAGACCAATGGTTTTTGTAAAGACTCTCATTTTTGGATTGTAAGTAACTATTTCAGAGCTACTTTAATTGAGAAGTCATGTTTACAACCAGAGACAAAGTTTTATGTTTTTCATCAAAAGCGTTTGCGATTGGATCTGAAGAAGAATTATTTATGATTTTATCTCATGAATGGATTTTGTAATGAGTAAGAGCCTCTGGATCTGTTGATAAGTTATCTAATTCAATATTTCTATAAGTTATTATCTCTAATGATGAAGAGTAAATCGTTGTGTTAATATGTGGTTAATGATTAGAGTTAAGGAAACTATTTTTCTTACCATCGTTTATTGCATGTTTGTTTTCTTCTAATAATCATATCTCAGTCAATAATTGGAACACCAATAGGTTAATTTATTAGCACTAGGCTTGTTGTAGGTGTAAGAGTCATTGTCTACATGCTTGACTAGGAGGGTTATCCCGAGCTCATCCTTCTTCAGTAGTTAAGTCCTTCCCCCTTTGTTACCCAGCTATTTTATACCATCATTTATCTTGTATCGGTACCACCTATGAAATAAAATACAAAAAGAGAACATTTGAACTGAAGGAAGAGATTTCACAAGAAGACATCATGTCAATCACTACGTAAATCCCATAGATTAATTAGTTGGATTGCAAGATCTGGAGAACTGTTCCACCACTAAAAATTGCAGAGTCTAATTGGGCCTCAGTGGTAGGTTTGGTTCCTACTGTTGATTTTAAGGGGTTTAGGAACCATCAATAGAAATGGTGCTAGAAGGAGGGCTTGAAGAATGAATGGCTGATAATATTTTTTACAAATTTTTTCACACAAACTGTAGATTCAAAACAACCCACATGCATGGCTAGTCATTCTCAAGGAAGACCACACACACTGAGTACTCTTGAAATGAGTAAATCACCCTAGAAAGAGGAATAACCTCTATTCCCTGAGATACATTACGCTCTTCCTCACGAGGATTTGAACCAGTTCAAAAGAATCACAAGATCTTATGCCCGACAAATCGAAGCGTTGCCCTTAACTTTGTTACTTCCTCGTAGAAAAAAGGTAGACCAGTGATCGATACCTCGGACCAAGTTTTTGTGCACAAAATAGAATACCTAATAGATTTTTCCCTCACCGAAATCGAACATCCTCTTATTCTAATCCCCGAAACACCAGCCAGAAACTGCTCCGAGCCTGATGATTTTTTCGACGAGGAAGGGTTTAGCTCAGAATGCTCTATTTCAGGATCGGACGACATGGAAGATAACAATGATCGTAATGAAGAAAGTGGAAACCCACCTCAGAATAATCAACCTTGGTTGTCCAAAGATGCTCTAGTCATCCCTAGATGAATGGATAAGCTTCCCTGACATCCAGAAAAGGTACTCCCTAAATTTGACCCTAAAACCTCAGGATTTCTAGAAGACCATATCAAAAATTCATTCTAGTTATCAGACTGATGAATATCCAACATGAAGATGTAGTATGCAGGAGTTTCCCCTATACTTTTGAGAATTCAACCTCCACGTGGTATTTTAATTTACCTGTAGTATCCATAACTAGTTGGAAGAATTTTCAAAAGGATTTTCTAGATAAATTTGTAGAAGAAACCACTAAAGGAGCTTTGATGGCCAAGTTGTTCACCGCCACCATGAGTTCAAAGGAGAAGGTTAAATATTTTAATCAACGGTTCACCACTATCCTAAGAAAATTTCAACCTGAAGCTAAACCAACTCAGGAGTTCCAAATCAAAGTATATGCTAATGCTCTCCCAACTTCTATTTCCATTTTTGTGAAGAGGGCTGCCAAAATGACCTTAGCTGAGAATTTTGAAGAAGCCAAAACAATAGAATTTCAAATGAATGGATGTAAATAAGGCCAGGTCTCACTAGTTAAGAAGGAAGTTCAACCTCCTCCAAGGAGAGGACTCCCGTTGACTAGACCCCCAAGGAAACATACAGAATAAGGTCCTGAAAAGGGGAGTGGAGAAATAGAAGACCTACAACGCATGGTTAATAAATTGTCAAACGAAATCATAGACATGAAAATAAGTGCAGGGGAAGGAAACCAAGGCTAGAGGCCCTATAAACCCTTTTCTAAAAGAAATCCACCATTCAAATCAATTGAACCCCCCCAGCCAACTTAAACATCAATCTGGTAAATGTAGAATCTAACTCTTTCTGTACCTATCACCAAGAAAAACACTCTGAAAGAGACTTTCCACAATGGGTGCATGCCATGAATTTGATGGCCAACTAGATTCTATATGAGGTTTCCCTAATCGAACAATCAAACGGCTTAGTTATGAATATTGTTGATCAGGAAGAAGTTGATCAACCAGAAGAAACAACCATGTTGATATGGGTCCCTTACCTACAAATTCCTTCCAATGACCTATTTGAGATTCAAGATCCACCCGCAAAAGTCTTGGTTGTGCAAACATGAAGTAGGGGTCAACCTGTCTCAAACGACCTTACTATGAGACAAAATTCGAGAGGAAAAACAACTCCCAATCACACGAAAGCACCTTTTTTCCCCCCGAAGAAATCCTATAAACATCCATACATGAGAATCACCCAAGATAGATTACAACATAGTAGAATATTTGAAAAATTTGAAGGTAAATATATCGGTCATGGACATGTGTAGAATCCCTCAGCAAAAGGACTTTTTATTACAAGCATTGAAATCAGTAGAAAATCCTACAACAGGAACTAACCAAGGAGAAAACCCAACTCCCATGGATCTAAGAAATAAACCAACTATGAACACTTTCTCTGAAGATAATAAAGGAAAACCTTTTTTCCCACTATTCCTTTTGACATTTGAAGTCTTCAACAGAAACCTCCATAACTGTTTGGTTGACTTGGGAGCATCCTCTAATGTTATGCCATTATCTATATGCAAGAAATTAAATGCATTCCCTCTCAAAAGTGATAAACATGTGATACAACTAGACAGAACCCAGGTGAAGGTTATGGGAGAACTCAAAGATGTAATGATCAGGATTGATACCTACCCAAAAATTGTTCAAGAAATTGACATCATTGTAGTAGATATCCCAGAAATTATTAGTAGTAGGAACACTATACATTGCAACTCTCCCCACCTGAGAAATTACCATCAAAAACTGCACAGACTAATAGAACGTTTTGAAGCCTTCAACATTACAACGATCCCCAAAACAAATAACACTCTCATTGAATATCTAGCCAATGTTGCCTCAAGGTTATTCTGGTTCACTGTGGAGTTACTCTACAAACCATCGGTGCCCAACAATATTTCTAATTGGAAGGTATTTGAAGGAAATGAACAGATCATAAACGTTTTACCAATCAAGATAATTTTAAAGAATTGGCCATTGACGATGAATTATTTTAGAAGCAATTAGAAAAAATCGATCCTCATAAAGATCAATCGACTGATAACCCAAGGTCTCACATGATATAGAAAAGGGTAGCTAATTTAGAAAACCTTTTTGACTTAAGAGAAAGATTCAAAGGGTCAACTAACACAAAGACGGGGAGTTCTTGTCCCATGAATGAAACTATAAATCTAGGAACCTCAGAGAACCCCAAGAATATAAATCTCGGCAAGACAGTATATAAAGAGGAAAGGAACGCCCATCTCAAACTTTTTAGGAAATATCAAGATGTATTTTTATGGTCCTATCGAGATATGAAAACTTATGACACTCGTATCATTCAACACACAATCTCGTTAAATCCTGGAGTGAAACCTTTCCAACAAAAGCTCTGGAAGTACCACCCATCCCTAGAGCCTCTCATGTGTCAAAAGTTAAAGAAACTACTAGATGCCAATATTATCTTCCAGGTTAGACACTTTGCATGGGTAGCAAATTTGGTTCATGTGAGGAAAAAGTTTGGGGAAATCCACCTATTTGTAGATTTCAGAAACCTCAACAAAGCTTCAGAAAAGGACAATTGCCCAGTTCCACCAATGGAGAAACTCTTGTAGACCATGTCTATCTCTGATATTTTCTCCTTCCTGGATGGTTTTTCAGGCTACAACCAAGCTCTAGTTTTAGAGGAAGACCGTTTGAAGACTACTTTTCGAACCAAGTGGGGAACCTTTGCTTATAAGCACATGCCCTATGGGTTGATCAATGTTGGGGAAACCTTTCAGAGGGCCATGGACGTAGGATTTCGAGGACTAATAAAGAAGTTGGTAGTAGTCTATTTGGATGATGTGACCATGTATTCAAAGAACAGATAAGATCACATCCAACACTTAACCCAGATTTTCGAAAGGTGTAGGAAATAAAGTATATCCTTAAACCCTAAGAAAACTTATTTTCATGTCGAAGAAGGAAAATTGTTAGGGAATATTATATCTCAAGTGATAACTCACATAGACCCAGAATGGATTAGGAATATAGCTCAACTTCCATTACCCCACAACAAAAGGGCTATGCAATCTTTTTTTGAGAAAATCAATTTTGTAAGAAAATTCACCCCCGATTTCGTTGAAACTATCAAACCCTTACAAAAAATGATCCGCAAAGATGTTGAATTTAAGTGGGATGATGAATGAAAAAATTCCTTCAACAATATTAAGGTAGCAATATCTCAAGCCCCAGTATTGCGAAGCCTCAACTTTGGAAAATATTTCTTCCTCTACACTTTTTCTTCTGACCAATCGTTAGCTACGACATTGACTCAGAAGGATGATGACAACAATGAGGCCCTGGTCTCCTTTATGAGCACTAATATCCAAGGGGCCAAATTGATTTATCCTGCTATAGACAAATAGGCTTATGCGGTGTACAAGGCAATGAAACACTTCATATCTTACATCCTTAATAACCATACCAAAGTCATCATGCCTCACCCTGCAATTTGATCCCTATTCACTCAACAGGATATGGGGGAAAGAAGAGGAAACTAGATGGAAATAGTCCATGAATTTGATCTAGATATAAAACCTGTTAAATTGGTTAAGTGACAAGGATTATGCAAACTGGAAGCTGAAGCCCAAGACCAAGTAAATGAATACCCTTTATGGGAGAATGAACTAGCATTATGGTGTGGTGAGGCTTCATACATCTCCCCATGGAAAGAGTCTTGGTATGAAGAATTGACTTATCTCCTGCATCATGGCACTTGCCCAAAAAACCTAAATCATAGGGAGAGGAGAGCTCTCAGGTTAAAATTAGCACAATATCGCCTCATCAATTTGGTTCTCTTCCGTGTTAATTATGATGGGGTACTTTTAATATGTCTCAAACATGAAGATGCATACAAATTTTTGAAGGAGATCCATGATGGTCCCATAGATGGACATTTCACGAGAAACACCACCACTCACAAAATACTAAGAGTTGGCTATTATTGGCCTACTTTGTTCAGGGATGCTCACACATATGCTAGAAACTGTAAAACTTTCCAGATAAGCGCAGGGAGGGAAAAGAGAGCAATTTTCCCACTCCAACCTGTGGTCGTTACCATGCCATTCGAGCAATGGGGGTTAGATATCATAGGAGAAATTACACCGAGTTCCTCAAAACAACATAGATACATACTGACGTCCACAGACTATTTTACGAAATGGGCATAGGCCATCCCTTTGACTCATGTGAACGAAAGGGGGTGATCCAATTCATAGAGAAATAGTTGATTACTAGGTTCAGGATTCCTTCCATCCTTGTCTTTGATAATGCAGCTTAATTTTCTTCCAACTTATTAACAGAGTTTTCTCTAGAGAAAGGAATCATCATCAGATACTCTGCAAACTATTACCCAAAGAGGAACGGAGTGGCAGAATAAACCAATAAGAACCTAGTGAGGATATTAAAGAAACAAGTTGTAGACAACCAGAGGAATTGGCACAGTTCACTCCATAATGCCTTATGGGTTGATAGATTAACACCCAAAGAAGCCATAGGAAATTCCCCATACTTTCTAGTATATGGAAAGGAATCCATTCTCCCGAATGGGCTATATCTTCCATCTCTTCATATTGCTCAGGATTCTAGAGGATAAGCCTCATCATTTATACAACAAAGAATTGATACCCTCCTTATGTTGGAAGAATAAAGGGAGAAAGAAAAATCAAAATTCATAACTCATAAGCAAATAGTTAAAATGTGGTTTGATAAACATAAGGCCAAAGAGAAGAATTTTGAAGTAGGAGTCTTAGTCCTAAAATGGGACAGAGAAAATGAGCCAAAGGGAAAACATTCTAAGTTTCAAAATCTATGGCTTAGACCTTTTCAGGTAGCCAAGAAAATTAGGGTAGGCACATATCAATTGTGGAATATGAGGGGGGAACCTGACGCCCTCTCGGTGAATAGATAAGCCCTAAAACAATATATCCATTTAAATATATATGTGTGTGTGTGTGTGTGTGTGTATTTTCACAATGTTTTGTTTTAGGTAGGTCGATTGCAGAATGCATTTTTTTTTCTTGCTATAGTACTTCTGCTCTTTTGAAGATTGTTCTTAGAAAGACAGTGGTTGACCTCAATTCATGTAATATGACGAACTTTGTTCTTGACTAATCACTCACATATAACACAAGAAGTGTTGGGAGATCTGTGGTTGTTTTAAAGAAGTTCTCTATCTAACCTGCCCAGATGAACAACCTTGGAAAAGTGATGAAGTGTCTTCCTGGTGGTCAGGTAAAACCTTAAGGGAAATATGGTAAGCTAGAAAGGACTACATGCACCTCAAGATAGAGCTAGCAAAAATTTCACCTTGACCATCTCATTTTTCCAAATAATAGACGTCCTCCTCTCCCACTCGCTCAGGGCATTCTGCCAAAATAAAATCAACTCTATAAAATGAGTGCAAAGTAGGAGAGGGTATGAAGATAACTCCAACGGGGCTATGGATTCTCATTGGTAGCAGAGCAAGGTCTGCGACATTAGGGTGACTCTGTCGGGGCTATGGACACTCGTTGGAAATGGAGCAACACCGTAGAAAGTGAACGATGATAACTAAAAGGCCCGGTGCCAATGAATGTTTTACTTGACTCTTTTCAAAGGGGGCGTGTGTCAGGGTTACAAGAAACCAAGGTGAAATAAAGGTTGAAAACCCCATAGGCAGGCTCAGATGAACCAACCAGGAAATATCAAATGTAATGTAAAAGGGCCTTTGATAAAAACCAATTAAGTTCTTAACCATCTTTTTCATCAGTCGAGTCTGAGGCAGCAACATAAATTCTTCTTTCTCCCAGAAATTCGACATTTGTTTAGCACTCAACACACCCTAAAAATCCTTTATCAAACTCTTTACTTTTATGTACCACTTGATCTTCTGCACTGTTTGATTCGACTTCTTTTTGAGAAATGTTTTGTCTCTGCTTCTTCTCATGAATCTCATCACCTATTCGAGTTTGTTTGAACTTGTGAAACCCCATAACTAAAAATACCATAACACCTGAATAAAGAATCTACAGCCAAACACTTCACCCAACGCGCTCAGATTCAGCATCGGAAGGAATTCAAAGAAGAAAAGGGAATCACTCAGAAGACCATGGTCGTCGAGCACCGATCTCCATTGGCATTGACAGAAGGAAGTTTTTTTGCATTAAGTTTCTCACATGAATATATTGTTGAGCACCAATCTCCATTAGCATAGGTAAAAGACGGGGAGGACAAGTGTTAATGAAGAACAAAAAGATATCGTCGATAGTCGATGACCGACGCGCTTTATCATAATTGGGGAAAACCTATAAGGATCACAAAAAACATTTTGACCATGATAAAATTTATCCTCGATCGTCGATACCCGATGCATTTTCGACATCATGACTTTTTCAAGAGAGTTGATCTGAAAGCACTTTGATAGGTTTTTCGTCGATCATCAATCCTAGACACGTTTATGACATCAGCATGCTAAGGTTTGTTTTAGAGAGAGTAACTTAAGGAAAATCCCAACTTTTATTAATAAAATAGAATTAATTCACCGATCTTCAATGCCATGTGCCTTTACCAGGTAAGAGGGTCATACGGTGTAATCCTATCCCGATTTATCCTTGGCCCCCTAAGTCTGAGTCACACCTCCAAGTAAGCGTTGTCACATCAGCAATGTATGGTAAAATAGATCGGCATCAGAAATTTTTGTAGGAGGTTATCAATGGAAACATTCATAGCACACCCCGATCCCTGATCCATCCACTGAGAGAGTGACACGATGGCAAGTTTTAGCATTAGATACAATCGTATTTTGGGCATTTAAGGAGATAATTAATACCCAATCCTGCATTAGTTGCTACCTTGGGCGCCAATCAAAACAGATGTTTAAAATCACTGATATACCACAACATCACTAGCACCTCCACTGTTAACCCATGATTAATTTAATTTCTAGAGATTCGGTGGTAGATTTAATAAAAATTCACTCATACCCAAATTGAATCAATGATTCAACATGGTAAGATCTTTCCTGTTTAAAATCTCGTGAGTCATTGTAAACGAAATCATTCTGCAAGTAAGATAATTCTAGAGCATCCGAAGAAGAAAGACGAGAAACTTGAAGGCTATATCAACTCTGTGATTATCAAAATAACCAGGTTTTAATAAGCGTCAGAGGTGTGTATCCGAGTCTGTAAATTTTACATGGCTATATTTTATATGTTTTTATCCAGTTTTTGTTTTTGCACAGTCTCTGAAATTTTATTTTAAGTTGCAGGAACAATGCCGCCAAGAAATCCATCCACTACACGATCATCTAGGGCACCGAAGATGTAATAACCAGAGGTAGGTGAAGGCTCTTCTCCAGGGATTGAAAAACAATTGGAATACGCCTCGAGGCTAGAACCTACCATTAATACATCAATGAAGGAGGTTTTCATCCAGCCTCTGGCCTTTGGAAATATAGAGGCAAGCACAAGGTCCAAGATGGCACTCCCATAGTGGGGGGATCTGAGCTAGCATGTTGTAGAGGTCCTGTTCCATGTCTACATCAACGTGCTATGGGAAAACAGGTATAAGAAATCCTACTCCCTCATCTATGATGAATTCATCACTCAAATTTATTTTATTCTTTTTAAGAAGGAATGCCAAAGGTTATCGGTGGTAGCAAAAAACATGATATCCAAGGTAAGCCATTGATATTTGGATGAGCGCTCCACCTACATCAGGGTTTTTTAGGCCACTGGAGCATCACATATCCTACCGGCTCATGTCCCGGACCGGCTTGTCGTAGGAGAAATATGCTATCAAACCATCTTGCAAGGCTACAACGCCACCTTGGTCAAGGACAAGAAATGGGCTTTCATACCCTATGGTTTCCATGTAGGGTTCTACTTGGTAAAGGATACTGCTCAAGATAAACAAGGGTTGAGGCAACTCAAGTTCATATTCTCGACGGGCCAATTCTGCAAGCATGATCCAAAGGGTCTGGTCTTGCAACATGATTCACAAGTGTCATCCTACTGGTCGTACGCTCACGACAAGTTCGAAGATGAAGTATTCACAGAAAATGCCCAAGACTGGGACAGGGTAGTACAAAGGATGGCTGACCCAAAAATGACTAGGTTCAGGTCCATGAGCATGGATGAATAGGTGATGACAATAGAACAATCATCTTAAGAGGCTCTCAGAGCTAGGGAAGAAATTAGAGCGGCAGAGGCAACATAGGTGCAGAATAGGGGATTGTTTATGACACCGAAGGCGTGGGCAAAGGGATTGCTTCTGATGGAATAGGCACAAAGAGTAATCGATCAGCTATGAAATGACCCAATCCTCATAGAAATGGCAAGGGTCCCTATCGATAACCCAATTGAAATCCGGGTAGGTCCTAGTGACCCAGAGCTTATACAAATTGAAGAAATAGTCATGTTAGATAACCATGAACTTACAACACCACAGGTCAGATCACCAAGGGACGTTTCAACTCAAAAAGAGATAGCAAGAACATCACAAAGAGCATGTGCACCAAGCCCCCTCCATGACTTAATAACTATATATGATGATGAGGAGAGTTCAAAGGTTTCCTTGGTGACTCCGGTGCAGATCATAAAGGGAAAAAAACCCGAGAAGACATATTCCCCAGCTCTCAATGCTCAAATTCAAGGCTTTCCATAGAATGAACAGGAGGTCAAAAGTGTCTTAGACACTGAGACACGCGATGTACCAGTGACCCAAGTGGATATCCCTAAGGACAAGCTAGGGTCAGGCGAACAAGAAGAAGAAGTTCCACAGCAGGAAATTGACATATTAACAATCGATTATCAAGTAAGTACCAAGCCCATCTCTGATGCTTCAATTTCAGCCAATAATTTACCACCCGATGAGAAACAACCAGAGGTTGAACCTTGAGAACACACGGAAGAGGTTCAAGAACCCATCTTTGAAGAGATATACACCATCGGGAGCCTGGGAAACATGCTTACCTGGGGAGATCAACAAATCCCTGAACCCATGGATGAGGTTGTTGATATACAAGACATCTCCTATGATCGAAAGGGGAAATCCATTGTGAAGAGAACCACCAAGAAGAGAAGCCTTACTCTAGATCACTCCATCCTCATCACCACGGAGGAAAAATTGATTAGCACGGTGCATTCCAAGACATCTGAGCTTATCGATGTAGGGATGGCAATCATAGATGCCACCCTGGATAGAGAGAAAATGGATGAAAGGGAGATGCTCGTTGTGGTGAAGGAGTTGGAACATCTACGCCATTTAGCGAAATATTATCAGGTATCTACTGAGAAGTGAATTCCAGGATGCCTACAGTAAATTTACAATTGAGCGACACCTTTTCACTACACGAATAACAATTTTCCAAGAAGACACCCTCATGGCATTGGTGACATGAAAATATATGGAAAGGTGGTATGAGAAATCACACCAAGCAGTGGAAAGGATCTATTACATCAGCGTTGTTCATCAGGATCGAGACACCGAAGAGCACGACATTCGGGTACGAAGGGACAACAACATCGATCACATAAAGAATTCGGGCGACTACTGGGTGAAAATGGCCCAAGAACCTCATCAATAAATCCAAGAGAAATGGGTTGAGTGTGAAAAGAGTTGGACCAATATCAACCGAGGGATGAGAGACATCGACCTCCTAGAATTAGACACACCCGATGAATTTGTCGAATTGCATGACATAGTCAAAATACATGTCGAACAAGACTCATTGTGGGTTGTGGAGATAACAAAGGTGGTGAATATGGTGCCAGGTCAGAAGAAGCAGTTCATGGAACACGCGATAAAGGCTCAAACTGTGTTGCAATAGCTAAGTGCTAGAATAGTCAAGTATCGGACACAGGCAGTAGAGATAAAGGAGATCCTTTTGGCCGCAATGGATCAACACAGATTCCCGTATGCCAACACATGCGAGGATCTCTTCATCAAATGGTTAGACTACGAGAAGATTCATCCACTCAAGTGAAAATTTTGATGACTCTTAGAAGACTGAGCGAGGAAAGCACCATGTGGTGATGTTTTGTTTTACTTAGCTTTCACTTTTGATAGATATTTTTACTTAATAATATGTTATAAATAGGAGGATCGACCTGTTAGCAAAGGTCAATGGTTTTTGCAAAGACCCTCATTTTTGGGTTGTAAAGAACTATTTCGGAGCTATTTCGGAGCTACCTTAATTGATAAGTCATGTTTAGGACCAGAGACAAAGTTATTTTTGTTTTCATTAAAAACATGTGTGATTGGATCTGAAGAAGCATTATTTCTGATTTTATCTCATGAATGGATGTTGTAATGAGTAAGATCTTATGAATCTATTGATAAGTTATCTAATTAAATATTTTTATAAGTTCTTGTCTATAATGATGAAGATCAAATCGTTGGGTTAATATGTGATTGATGATTAGAGTTAAGGAAACTATTTTTCTTTCCATTGTTTATTGCATGTACGTTTTCTTCTGATAATCATATCTCAGTCAATAATTGGAACACCGACAGGTTAATGTATTAGTACTAGGCTTGTTGTAGTTTCAAGAGTCATTGTCTTCATGTTTGAGTAGGAGGGTTATCCTGCTTTCATCCTTCTTCATTAGTTAATTCCTTCCCCCTTTGTTACCCAATTGGTTTATACTGACATTTATCTTGTATCGGTCCCACCTATAAGAGAAAATACAAAAAGAAAATGTTTGAACTGAAGGAGGAGCTTTCACAAGAAAACATCATGCCAATCACTATGTAAAGCCCATCGATTAATTATTTGGATTGCAAGATCTAGAGAACCGTTCCACCATTAAATGTTTCAGAGTCTAATTGGGCCTCGGTGGAAGGTTTGGTTCCTACTATTGATTTAAAGGGATTTAGGACCCCTCAACACAATTCAATAATCCTACAGAAGTGGAAATAATCAGATAAAGGTACATATATGTGACATTTATGCCAGAAAACAAATGGAACAACCATGTTCCACCCAATCATAGATTTAGAACAACCACAATTACTTTCACTTATCACCCCCTATGCTGACCATGAATCCATAAGGGAAAACTGAGCATCACTCCTTAGCCACTGTCTCTCTCTGAATAGTTCAAAAAATCATTTTCCTAACACCATATGTTCTCATAAAAGCCATTCATTTTCCCCAACATACTAAGAAGCATCTTGCCTCCCACATATGTTGCATATATAATTTTTCCATTGACTAGGACTTTCCATTCCTTTCCCTTCTTGGTAAATTTGCAACTTTAAAAATCCCTGATTTTTAGGGGCTACTAGTGACAAAACTCAACTTCTAACACTTGTAAAAATCATCTATGAGTTAACTCAAACATGTTACCCACTCATGGAGTCATAGTCAACTATTTTTAACCTGGTTGCTCTACATGTTTTCTAGAATTTAATTTATTAAAATATCTGTCTCATACATGTGTCCATCAAAAAGGACAGTTGACAAGTCAAACACTTGCCCAAAAATCATAAAAATAATAATTACATGCTTCCATAAATTCAAATCCAAATTTCCAAAAATGGAAATTTATTTTTAACACAATTTTTTTAAAATAAATTGTTTTAAAAATTTGAGAATGTCACATTTTCATTCTCCACGTAAAAACACCAACAATTGTTATGTTGTATGGAAGGTTGTAGTGTATTCTTTTAATTTGGTGGGCAAGTGTATAGTTTGGAATATATGCAATCGTAAAAGGGTTTGAGTTGGAGAGCATCCATGGTGGGGTGCAGATAAAAAGTATAGACTTTCAAATCCACTTATGAACCCGTTACACAGTCAGGTATTTAATTCTCATTGGGAATTAAAATCTCCAACCCATCATTGTCTCAGTATATCTGGGTGGAAATCGTCTCATGTGTTAGGTTTGGAAGGCCTGCTGGCAGCCGAGTAGAATTCATATGTGAGTAGTATTTTCTCCAATCATGTGCATCTCCAAGACAAAGAGGAGGACAATTTTGTTGGGACAAGAATTTTACCATTGGTTCTTTCAATTCTAAGCTTAGATACAAATCCCAGACCAAGGAATGATTTTCAAGGGAAAGGCATTGGTGATGGGAAAAAATATGGAAACTCCATGCCCCTCTCAAAGAAAATATTTTACTTTGGCTATCCCTCAACAACAAACTTTTGGCATGGGACAATGGTTTAAAAAGAGATTGGAAAGGCCCGAGCAGATGCAACCTCTATAAGTAGGATTATGAATTGGTGTATCATTTGTTTGTGTCTTGTTCCTTCACCTTTTAGGTGTGGGTTCTTTTAACCAAAACAGTCACTCCTAAAGAAAGTTGTTCACTGGAAATCCATGAGTTTTGTGTTATATCATGATTCTTTGACAAATTTGTTTTATGTCTAGAGGATTTTCCATGTCTCTTAGTATATTTCACTTGGTGGGCTAGCAATCTTAGTATTTTCCAAGAGAATCATTTATCTGCTGAAGTTGTTTCTGATTTGGTCGCCAAGGTAACAAAAGAGTTCGAGTGCAAGCCCAAATTGCTCAATCTTTGGGTACCCTCCATGCCAACCCTCAACTTAGAGATCCCATGTTGTGGTGTTGGGGCTATAATTTTTTTAAATGGGTCCCATTTCATCCATGTTCGATATGCTCCATGCTCAAGATTGAATATAAAGGATGAGTTTGTATCATTGATGATTCTTTTGTTTTAGGCCAAATAGTGTGAAGTTTCAAAATCACAAGTAATGGGGGATTCCAAAGTGGTGCTTGAATGGGAAACTAAAACATTTTAGGTGCAGAACATTTGACGCTCCTCTCTTTTAAGCCAGATAAAATATTTAATTCAAGAGTTTGAATGGAACTCTCTCTCCCACATATATTGGGAATTAAACACAGGTGTGAAAAAGCTCTCTAAAGAGGCCCTTTTTCTCTCAGAAGGTGTTTTCAACGCTCAGGAGTTACCTCGTTTACCATCCATGCAACATGGGGAAGTGTTCAGTGGGTTTTCTACGAGTACATTTCCTCAGAATATGTATATGTGTGTCCATGTTTATACTTCAAAATATTTTTAGTTAATTCAAGTAAGTATTTTTTTATTACACTTTTGGAGAGGTTTTTATTCTATCAAATTTATTTAAAATTTGTATTTATTCCAATCACTTTAATAATTTAATTTTTTTTTTCTTGTAAATAAATTCCCAAAGTGATATTTAAGGATGTTTCTCCACATTCATGGGTGGATCTCTACTTAACTTGTTGGCATAGAGTAGTTCATATAACCTAAAACTATTTGAACCATACACTTGATAGAATGAAACTAATCAAACAACAAAAAACATAACAACAAACAATTAAACTAACCCTTTATACTACATTGCATTAATAACTTCTTTTCCCAAAGAAAAATGTCTATAATTTCATTAATAAAAACAAAATTACAATACTGCATATGGTTGTAGCATTCATAAAAACTATTTTTACAACCTTATATTGATTTGGAAAGGAACATCAAAGTTCATCAACCTTCTTTATGACATTATCTTCTAAATTTTTCATAACTTCTTTCAACTACTCAAAACAAAGTTTTCATTCAACAACTTAGGAAAAATCGTTAACAAAGATATACTCCTTATGATTTACTGAACACCATATTATCCCATATTTATACATAAAAAATGAGTAAAATGGAATTAAAAGACGTCTTTAGAGCCATATATCATGAGCATATCCTTTGAAAACCCCTCCAACTATTCGAAGACCACCCAGGTTCAATGTTCTGGTCTTGTTCCATCTTTAGAAATTCTAGCAACAGTGATGTTTCTATCCCTATAGATATGTGAAAAGGAAATGTGTCAGAATATTGACATAATCAATTGAATGACATTATAAAGAGGTTGTAAAGTGAAGTTTATCATAGCAATTTCCTTCCTCGTCCATTAAATAAATAGCAAAAAATATTCAAATATTTGAATTCTTGAGACCCTAGCCTCATGAGCCAATCTCAGGACCAACTTGAGAGCCATTAGTTCACAAGACTTGATGGTTTCATAGCTAATGCATGCCTTAAATAAAATTCTATGTGTTGGAGTTATATACAATATTCCACTTGATCCAACCCTAGTGGAGTTTCTTGAGAAAATCCATCAAAGAAATCCCAATGAATGGACTTGTTAATTTCTACTTCCTTGGATCTATGTAAATTAGGATTATCATGAGATTTTTG
>JASDQU010435605.1:75961-94231 GCA_032191745.1 Picea mariana | reverse complement strand
ATTTTTTTAAATGGGTCCCATTTCATCCATGTTCGATATGCTCCATGCTCAAGATTGAATATAAAGGATGAGTTTGTATCATTGATGATTCTTTTGTTTTAGGCCAAATAGTGTGAAGTTTCAAAATCACAAGTAATGGGGGATTCCAAAGTGGTGCTTGAATGGGAAACTAAAACATTTTAGGTGCAGAACATTTGACGCTCCTCTCTTTTAAGCCAGATAAAATATTTAATTCAAGAGTTTGAATGGAACTCTCTCTCCCACATATATTGGGAATTAAACACAGGTGTGAAAAAGCTCTCTAAAGAGGCCCTTTTTCTCTCAGAAGGTGTTTTCAACGCTCAGGAGTTACCTCGTTTACCATCCATGCAACATGGGGAAGTGTTCAGTGGGTTTTCTACGAGTACATTTCCTCAGAATATGTATATGTGTGTCCATGTTTATACTTCAAAATATTTTTAGTTAATTCAAGTAAGTATTTTTTTATTACACTTTTGGAGAGGTTTTTATTCTATCAAATTTATTTAAAATTTGTATTTATTCCAATCACTTTAATAATTTAATTTTTTTTTTCTTGTAAATAAATTCCCAAAGTGATATTTAAGGATGTTTCTCCACATTCATGGGTGGATCTCTACTTAACTTGTTGGCATAGAGTAGTTCATATAACCTAAAACTATTTGAACCATACACTTGATAGAATGAAACTAATCAAACAACAAAAAACATAACAACAAACAATTAAACTAACCCTTTATACTACATTGCATTAATAACTTCTTTTCCCAAAGAAAAATGTCTATAATTTCATTAATAAAAACAAAATTACAATACTGCATATGGTTGTAGCATTCATAAAAACTATTTTTACAACCTTATATTGATTTGGAAAGGAACATCAAAGTTCATCAACCTTCTTTATGACATTATCTTCTAAATTTTTCATAACTTCTTTCAACTACTCAAAACAAAGTTTTCATTCAACAACTTAGGAAAAATCGTTAACAAAGATATACTCCTTATGATTTACTGAACACCATATTATCCCATATTTATACATAAAAAATGAGTAAAATGGAATTAAAAGACGTCTTTAGAGCCATATATCATGAGCATATCCTTTGAAAACCCCTCCAACTATTCGAAGACCACCCAGGTTCAATGTTCTGGTCTTGTTCCATCTTTAGAAATTCTAGCAACAGTGATGTTTCTATCCCTATAGATATGTGAAAAGGAAATGTGTCAGAATATTGACATAATCAATTGAATGACATTATAAAGAGGTTGTAAAGTGAAGTTTATCATAGCAATTTCCTTCCTCGTCCATTAAATAAATAGCAAAAAATATTCAAATATTTGAATTCTTGAGACCCTAGCCTCATGAGCCAATCTCAGGACCAACTTGAGAGCCATTAGTTCACAAGACTTGATGGTTTCATAGCTAATGCATGCCTTAAATAAAATTCTATGTGTTGGAGTTATATACAATATTCCACTTGATCCAACCCTAGTGGAGTTTCTTGAGAAAATCCATCAAAGAAATCCCAATGAATGGACTTGTTAATTTCTACTTCCTTGGATCTATGTAAATTAGGATTATCATGAGATTTTTGATATGCATTCGGGATATTTAATTCCTATACAACACATTTTAAAGGAAAAGGCTCTGTATTTTCAAACAATTTCAAATTTTGGGCCAACTAGACTCCCCACACAATTTTTAATGGGAGGGCTCTAATCTGTTTTAAGGCCTTGTTGTAACACCAATTATGAAAGGCCACTTGATACTTTCTCCTACCTAGAAATTTTGGTGCCTTGTCAACATTTCCACTTCCTTCCAAACTTCTAACCTAAAAGGGAAGGTCAAGAAGATATGGACATTTATCTCTTCTTCCTGATGAAATAGACTACACCACCCAGTCCCAACAACTTTTTTTTTGTATAATATACCAAGTAGGATCCTTGTTGTTCAAGATCAACCACACATTTTATTTTTATTTTGAAGGGTTCTTACGTTTCTATATTCCTTTCCACCACCAAGCATGTACATCCTCTCTACCCTCATCAACCCAAATATTATATCCTAATTTTGGTACATATTCCCTTGATGGATTTAGGGAGCAAACCAATTGGTGTTCCTCCCCTCAAATTATGATATTGCTATATTTTAGAGAATTTGTGTATCTCTACCATTCTTCTACAGTTTCTTCCCCAATGCCTAAGTCCCTCCAAGACAACCAAGCTTGGTGTCATCTATTTGTCCTAGCTCAGTTCACAACTTTTCATAACATATAATATACTTTGTCGCATAACTCATGTATCATTTGGTGTGATAACCTATGCCTACCTTTTCTACCAACTCAAGTGATCCAGGTGGATATTGGTGGCCACTCACCTATTCCAACCGTCTCCTCTTGTCTATTTTTATTCCAACACGTTCTTTTGTACTTCTTTGTAATTTTGGGTTCTACACTTCTAGGGTCATCTGAATCCCTACAAATATTCCAGGTGGATAATGGTGGCCTCTCACCTAATCCAACTGACTTATTTTGTATGTTTTCATGTCAACACATCTTGTTGTACTTCCAGGGCTGTTTTGGAGCCCTAAACATTGTTTTTTTTTTCTCGTTGTAGTCAAACTATAGATAGAGTCAAGTTTGATGGTGTATTGTGTATTTCTCTAAAAGACCTTTCCAACAGGCTATCACGTGCCTAAAATAGAGGTCGTATGAAAAAGTTACAACCTCGAGAATTTGAGGTCCCAACTTACCCATAGGGGCCCACAAGAATTTTGGAGTTTCACCTCCTAGGGTTAGGTTTTTTGATGTCTAGGGTTTTGGAACTCATGAGTAATATCAAAAATCCCTCTAGAGCCTCATTGCATTTTTTCTACTCAGATGGATGCACGTAGGAGCCACATCTCTTCTTAGAGATAGCTACCACCATTCGAGAAAGTGTTTCAGTTCTACAGTTTTACAGTTTCAGCCTATTTCATTTTTTCAATAGAAGATATTGTTCACTGGATATCTATGTTATTCTTAATAGCTTTGTGTTTATTATATTCAGTTTGTTAATCAGTTTGTTCCTCTCCTAAATCTAGATCAGTGGTATCAGAGTTGTCTCCTCTTCATTTATTCGTATTTGTCCATGTCCCTGACAAGATATTGGTACAAGAAGTTGGGACTCAAACCGATTGCAAGATCGACCATGCCAATCCTGACAACAACCCATGGGGGACAAAAATAAAGATGATGGAAAAGGAGATCCTATTAAAATGTTGCTCGAGGAATCTCTCACGCGACAAAGGAACGAAATGATGAACAACTTTACGCAAATCCTTCGACGACTACCCATAGGAGAAGCATCTTCATCAATCGGCCATGCAAACCCCTCCAAGGTACAAGTAAATTTTGATATTCCATTATTTGAAGGAATAATATATGCAGATGTTGTAGATAAATGGTTGAATCTGCTCGAAGGGTATTTTTCGGTCCACAATTTTTTCCATAGGGAAAATATTACTTTTTCAATCCTCAAGGTTGTCACCCCATGTTGAGGACTGGTGGGATACTTACTTTGAGAAAAAGGTCGTAGAGGAATCTATAATATTTGTGGTGGCCCCTACATGGAATTTCCTTCTGGGATGCCATTAAAGAACAGTACTACCCGATTGGAAGCTATGAAGAGTACTAAACTAGATGGACCACCCTCCTTCAAGAAAGGGATTAGACAGTACCATATTTCACCAATCTTTTCCATACCCTACGCACTGAATTGGGTATCAAAGACTCTAAGCATCATTTGTTTCTCAAATACTGTGGTTGTTTTCATAGATACATTCAAACGAAAATGGAGTTTTTGGACATCTGCAAACTCCTCATATACAAAGCATGGAAAAGGCGACCCCAACCCACACAGCAAGGGACTGAGTCGACATGGCTTCCCTCGAGACAACCATTCCAAGCCACAACACAAGAAGGGAAATGAGAAGAAGAAACCCTAACCCTCATTTAGAGTTACAGTTGTAGTTGCAGTTAGTTTTTGTTGCAGCAAAGAAACCCTAACCCTCTTGTTGATGCACCTTAAGTGAAGGTATTGACCTAATTTTTAGACAACCTAGTGCACCTCCTGTTACTCTCAGTGAGCTAAGACATCAAGTTTGATATTTTGATCAAATTCAAAGGTTGACCAAGTCAAAGCAGTCATGACTTACTCTATGAAGTCAGAAAACAAGTTAGAAGGGGCTTCTAACTTCAGAGCATGGAAGAAAAGGATTGATCTCATCCTTGCCAAGAATAAAGTGTTGGATATCATGAAAGGAAATATCATGGAACCACAGTTTGAAGAAGGAAAAGAGAAGGAACCTTAGAAAATTATAGTTACGGAGAAGTTCAAAGACAATGACATCATTTCCATGAGTATCATAGTGGGCTCTGTAAAATACCACTTGATACCCTACATCTCTCATCTTGACTCATCTAAGAAGATGTACGATGCCCTAACTAACCTCTTCTCAATCAGAAACATTGGACAAGTAACGAGTTTGAAGAATGAGCTCCGTGACATAAAAATGAATGATAATGAAAACATAACATTATACCTTGTGAGAATATCTCAGTTAAGATATCAATTACAAGCTATTGAAGAAATAATTTCAGAGAAGGAGTTGGTAAATATAGTACTCAATGGTCTTCCCAAGAGATGGGATGCATTTTCCTCAAGCATGAACACAAGAAAGGAGTATCCCACATTTGAATAGATTTAGACTTGTTGTTCACAAGAAGAATCAAGGATTAATGCAAAAGCGAAATCCCAAAATAAATATGATGATCAAGATTTTACATCAAAGTTCAAGAATTTCAAGAATAAGAAGAAGTTTGGCTCAAGGAAAAAACCAAATCAAGAAAAGGATATGTCAAAGATACAATGCTTCAACTATCGAAAATATGGTCAGTACAGGAACCACTATCCTAAGTTAAAGAAAATAAAGGAAACATACAAAGCAATAGTTTCTGAAGAAAGGGAACCCTCAAAGAAAGTTAAGTAGGATAAAACAAACTTCTTCTTCTAAGACAAGGTAACAATATTCTTCATAGTTCTTGTACATACCATGTTTACATAGTTTAAGTACATACCTTGCATATCTATTTCTTAGAAGATAATATGTTCAAGTGAAACAATACCTATGGAAGAATAACAAGATAAATATTTCTATCACGATCACTACAAGTCAAGCAATACACATGAATAGATGAAGTACATTGACAATCCTTGGTAACAATTCATGTGGAAGCTATTACATAAGTAACAACTGCAAGATAAGAATAAATCAGAATCAAACTTGAAGGAACCCAAAAGAAGTAAAAAGATAAATAATTCAACAATCAAGAGGAAATTAGAAAAATACTTGTGACACTTAGCAGAAGGCAATAAGGATGCAGATGGAAGCATGGGCTCTCTTAGATGGAGGGAGCTGATTATATAATTCCAAAAGAAGAGCATGCATTCATGCATGAAGCAAGGATTAGGAGGGAGATAATCCTAAATTATATGATCCATTGAGGATTATGAAGTATCTTTTCATGTTCCAACTGAAAGTAGCAGCCATGATAAACAATATGTGTTCATTTTGACTCTAGAAGAAGTCTTCTTCGAAAAGAAGCCTTAAATTATCCTTGGTTGTTGATCTACATCCATGATTCTATGATGAAAAGAAGAATTTGGAATATTTATGGCATATATAATAACCCACGGACCCAAGAGCTAAAGAGAGACATGAGGAAGAACATGAAGATTCCAAAAAAAAAAAAAATCCAAGAACAACCAGTTATTATACCAAGAATCATAAGACTACCAGCTTGGTTTGAACCCACTAGAAGAAATCAAGCAGAAGAAATGGAAGTTTTGATGAGGACCAATGTATGAAAGACTTATGAATGGAAGCATTGTGAGATTCAGAAATAGAGGTTCTCCAAGAGAAGAATATGATGATAGATTGTCCCAGTAACTAGACATACCTCTACATGAGCCATTATATCTTCTGTAATATCCATGGGTTGGAGTTTACATCAGGTGAATGTAAACAATGTTCTTCTCAACAGAGTAGTTAAAGAAGAAACATATGTAGAGAAACCTCAAATTTTTTGAGGTATACCAAAAAGAGACCCTTGTATGTAGATGGAAGAAGACCTTGTATGGATTCAAACAACTTGGTGCAGAGCCTCTCATACACAATAGGAGTGTGGTGAAAACTTTCTATGACAGAGATAGTGTATCAAAATGGTTACTCAAGATTCTGGGAGGATGGATTGCTAATCCATGACAAACTCTCATGATGATATAAGAAGTGCTACATGGATATGTTTCAGTTTGAGCCTTTCCATGATGTCATGAGCTAGAAAGAAACAGAAGTATTGATTTCAACCATGATATATTGTAATGAACAAAGCTATGTGAAAGACTTCAGAGAAAAAAAGTCTTCCATGACAGACCGAAGTACATTGAGATCAAGAATTATATTCTCTATGATAAGATCCAGAAAAGAGAATTGGTTATCTAGTATATCTCCACCAATGAGCATATAGAAGATATTTTGATAAAGTCTCTCTCCCAGATGAAAATTTTGCAAACTTAAGAAACAAGATGGGGCTCGTGGAGACAACTTCCTTATTGAAAAAGGAAGATATTACTCCCAGGTTGGGAGGGAGCACTGATGTGTTATTTGATTTATGGGCAGTCATTTTTCAGTTCAAAAAATGGTCTAGGATGAGCATTTCCTTTCCAGTTCAGAAAGTGGTTTGATATTTCTGACAGACAGGAATTTTCCAGTTCAGAAAATGGTACAGATCAGATAGTCATTTTCCTAATGAAAATGGTTTGATAGATTGTTGGTGTGACATATAAAATGATTCCCCTTGTGGCCAGTGTGGGGGAATGGTCTAGGACAGTCATTCTTCTTGGTAGTCACTCTGAGTAGTGGTCAAGTATAATGGTCTGCCTTGCCGAGAAGTCATTCTTTCGAAGTTCATAGTTGTGAGCAATTTCTAAGAATGGTATGTTTTGAAGGTTGGTACAAGACAATCATTTCCATTAGGAAATGGTCTAAACAGTCATTCCCTAGGGAAAAATCATTATATTCAGGTTTAACTATGACTAGTGTTGGAGGAATGGCCCAATTAGGTGAATGGTCCATGTTCAACAATCAAGGACATGCATTCCCTAGGGCAGACTCATTCTCTCCAGGTTGCACTATGACTACTGCCTAAGGAATGGCCCAGTTAGGTGAATGGTCTAGGCTTAGAAATTAGGGACAATTATTCTTCTATTCTTAAGAATAATAGTCCAGACAACCTATGGTTGATGTTTTACTTTCTGAGGGAAGATGCTCTTCTAGATCTCACAAATGTGAGTTGAAGAATGACCCAGATAACTCAGTTTATATCATGATATTGTTTCTATATAGGTTGATGTCAGATGATATGATTGTTATGGAGACTATGTGTATCTGGACATTAGATGTATGTTATTGTGGTGGATCTGTTCCACTGATTGTGACTATGTGTCACTGATTAAGTAGTCATGTGCTACTTGGTGTGGTTGTGTACCACTAGATAGTAGTTGTGTACTACTATGGATAGACGCAATTGTGTTCTATTGAATGACATTGTTCTGATTGTCATGTAGATTATCAGTAGTGTTGAAAATGATCATCATCTAGATGGATAGTCAGTGTGCTAGTGGACATACATTCTCCAGGCGGAAAATGGTCTAGGGAATTTATTCTTCTAGTACATATGTCTGGACTAGAATAGTAGTCATTGTATCCCATGGCATGGCTTCCAACATCTATTGGAATATTTATTCTTCTAGGACATATGTCTGGATTAGAAGAATAGTTCTTGTATCACTCTGTGGAGTGAGTGAATTATTTATCATCATGCATGATTACTCATATGGAGTATGGCTTCAAGAGATGATATAGTTGATGTTATCAAATGAAACTGATAGTGATGATGGTGCTCATGATCTAATCATGAGATAGCCTATATAGCTATGATGATGCTATCAGTTGAATGGTATGTTTGTGATCAAGACCATTTCCTTCAATACCTCCCTAGTTAGGAGGGAGTGTTGATATTATGGTAGCTTCAGGAGGTATTAACCTCCACATGTAACCCTAACAAGAATAGAATATTTCAGGAAGCAAGAAGAAACCCTAAAGAATTGGACATAACCCTAGAAGACAAGTCGGCTAAAGGAAATATTTAATATTGAGTTTTTAGCCTCCATAATGAGAAGTCGGCCCAGACAGCTAAGGAGAAGCAGTACAAATATAGGACACTAGATCTCATTTGATACATACAGCTTGCAACTGTAGAAATGTAAGAGTGTGCACTGCAGAAACTGAGTAAGTGTGCAAGTCTGGAGAGTAGTTGCAGTTGTAGCTACTGCAACCTGTATTCTCTTCTTAGGCTTGGAATTTCTCTTGGTTATGGTTTGGACTTTCTCTTGGTTATGGTTTGGACTTTTTTCTTGGTATGCCAACTCTGGAGAGTGATGTGCTACCTTTATTGGCTATTAGGCCTAGGTTTTGCTTCCAAAATTAGTCTCTGTCAAGGTTAAGGTGCTCGGGGGTGGCTTTGGCCTATGGTTGGGTGAAAATATTTCTATATTGTCTATGGTTAAACGAGAACACCTACTTTTCTAAAAGACAATTGTACAAGATACTAGAGGTAGCGTCACATACTGCTATTTCTTTAATCTCTTCTAAGTAATGCAATAAGGTCATTTCACACACCAGGAAGTTTGTCTTATTTGTGATACGTGCTCATAGTAAGAAGAAGGTCACCACCACATTTGTGGCCTCTACACAAAGCCTCTCTTTGCAGTAGAATCAAGTGGATGGGATCATGCAATAATACAGAGACATATTCTCCTAAACCATTGAGGTATCGATGCACTACCAAGTTAAGCATCCAATTGATCTGACCCTCGGTGCACCTCTACCTAATGGACCATTCTATCATCAGTCGCTGATGGAAAATGATGAAATCAGGCATAATATCTAAGATATTGTTCAAAAGGGGCACATTAGACACATCTCCTCCCCTTGAAGAAGCCCGATTGTACTGGTACAGAAGAAGGATGGGACTTGGCAAGTTTGCATTGAATACAGAACCTTAAACAAAATCACAGTCACGAACCATTACCCAATTCCCAGGATTGTTGGCCTTCTTAACCAACTAAAGGGGTAAATTTTTTCAGCAAGATTGACCTAAAGTTTGGCTACCACCAAGTTCTCATCGAATCAACTGATGTATGGAAGACAACCTTTAAATCTAAAGAAAGTCTCTTTGAATGGTTGTTCATGCACTTTGTCTTAAGAAATGAACCAACCACTTTCATGAGGTTTATGGATGATGTATTGAGACCCTTCACCAACTCTTTTGTGGTGTTATATTTGGATGACATCCTCATATTCAATAGAAATTGGGAGGAGCACATGCGACATATTCAACAGGTTTTGAGCACTCTGCAAAAGCACAAGCTATATGCCATCTTGGAAAAATGCTCTTTTGGCATGAAAAGGGTCTAATACTTGGGCTACATTGTTGATGAGAATGGGGTACATGTTGATCCATCTAAGATCCAAGTCATCCGTGACTGGCCAGCCTCGACCACACTAATCGATCTTTAGAGCTTCTTGGGACTGGCCAGCTTCTACAACCAGTTCGTGTTGGGATTCTCCCATATTTCATGTGCCTTAGCTAGGTGACCAAGGGAAGTGGTAGGGAAAATTTCATGTGGGGGAAGGAAAAACAAAAAGAACTCGATGATCTAAAGCATCACTTGTGCTCAGCTCTAGTACACTCCTTTACTGATCTGCAGAAATCGTTTGTGATTGATGATGCATATAGCTATGTTGTAGGCATAGTTCTCACTTAGCATGGTCATCTAGTGTCATACCATAGTGAGACACTCTTAGATATTATCCATAAAATACCCCACCCATAACAAGGAAATGTATTCCATTGTACAAGCTTGTCATTAATGGAAACATTACATTATGGTAAAGGAGAAGATCATCCACACTGATCATAAGCCTTTGCAGTTCATACAGACACAGAGGAAATTACAGAACAACTACCATCAAAAGTGGTCCACCTACCTGCATCAATTCCATATGAACATCAAGTATAAGACAGGGATATCAATTTGTGTCACCGAATGCCTTAGTCGACCTCCCGTGGTTGCATTCACCATTGTGCTCCATTCCTATCAACATGAGGCATCTGAGTGACCCCAACTTATCATCAAGATTAGGACTTCACCACCACCTGTCATCTCTTGGGTACAGGTGCACCTATCACTGATTTTCACATTCGAGACAGATTATTATTCCATATGGGCCATCTCTATGTTCCTAGAAGTGAACATGCAAAGCTGATTTTGGAATCCTACTACAGTCGGATGACAGGACATTTTGGGGTGGAGAAAACTGTGGTCGTTCTTTAGAAACATTTGTATTGTCCAAAACTTCGACAGGATGTCAGAAAGTATATCATATCTTGCACTGCCTATTCCATTTCCAAGCCACCCATCAAGAATAAAGTATTATACACCCCTCTTCCTACTCCCGAGAAGCCTTGGGAATCCATCTCAATGGATTACATGTCTAGCCTTTCGTCCACCAAGAAAGGAAATGACTGCTTATTTGTGGTCATAGATCGGTTTTTGAAGATGGCCATCCTCACAGTCTACAATAAGAATATCACAGTGGAATTTAATGCCAATCTCTTCTTTGAATGAGTGTGGATCCATTTTTGGATACCATATTATACCATCATCTCCAACTGGGAGAACAGGTTCCTCAACAAATTTTAGTCAAGTCTCTGGCAACTGTTGGACACCAAGCTTACTAAATCCACTTCGTTCCACCCCCAAACAGACAACCAAATAGAGGTTTTCAATCATATGATTGCGCGCATCATGGGCATCTACAAATCTAATCATCCACGTACATGGGATGAGATTCTCCCATATGTTCAACACAGTTACAAAAGGGCTCTCCATAGCTCCACCTGCCATATCCCATTTCAGGTTTGGCTAGGATTCTAACCCTTGGGTCCCATTGATGTTTCACTAACTCTTGCCACCACACATAAAGACTCTTCCCATGTTTAGTCTAAGACCGACAAAGCCACCAGATTCATTGAGCGGATTCATCACATCCGCCAACAGGTCCCAGAGATTTTGCAGAAATCCAATTCCAAGTACAAGTAGCGCCATGATAAACATAGAGTACCAGACCAGTTTTAGGTTGAAGACAAATTCTAGTTACATTTTTAGAAGGAGCGTCTGATAGGACCCATAGGAAGCATCTCCCACTTCGTTATGGGCCTTACACTATCACCAAGGTGGTGGGTAGAAATGATTTTGAGCTCAACACTCCACCCTTCCTTGTCCTTCACCCAATGTTCAATGTGGACCTCCTTCGGCCATATTTTCCACCATTATTGGACACCTCAAAGATCGCATAAAAACTGACACCAACAGAGCTCAACCCTGATTACATGGAACAATCATCCACTGATCAAATAGTGGACACACAGGTCAATGGAAATCACTAGCAAAGGATTCAACTTTATCAGGTTGTCAAGGTAGAGTAGCTCCTACACCAAGGCAAGTGGATCACTCGGGGCCAAATCCAGAAAACATTTCATCACCTGATGCGGGAAATCAATGCAATGGAGACCATTGATTCCTAAGGGGGGATAATTGATCCAGGTGGATATTGGTGGCCACCCACCTATTCCAACTAGCTCCTCTTGTCCATTTTTAGTCCAACATGTTATTTTGTACTTCTTTGTAATTGTGGGTTGTACACTTCTGGGGTTTTCTAAAGCCCTAAACATATTCCATATGGATACTGGTGGCCTCTCACCTAATCCAATTGGATTATTTTGTATGTTTTCATGTCATCACATCTTGTTGTACTTCTAGGGATGTTTTTGAGCCCTAAACAATGTTTTTTTTTGCTCACCACAATCAAATTATAAACAGAGTCAAGTTTGATGGCGTAATGTGTATTTCTCTGAAAGAACTTTCCAACGGGTTATCACGCGAATAAAATGGAGGTCCTATGCAAAAGTTACGATGACGAGAAGTTGAGGTACCAAGTTACCCATAGGGGCCCACATGACTTTTGGCGTTTCACCTCCTAGGGTTAGGTTTTTGGATATCTAGGGTTTTGGAATTCATGAATAATATCAAAAATACCTCTAGAGATTCATTGTAATTTTTTCTACTCAAACGGATGTGCATAGCAGCCACATCTCTTCTTAGAGATAGATACCACCATTCAAGCAAGTGTTTTAGTTCTACAGTTTTATAGTTTCAACCTACTTCATTTATTCAATAGAATATATTGTTCATTGGATATCTGTGTTATTCTTTATATCTCTGTGTTTATTGTATTCAGTCTGTTAATTAGTTTGTTCCACTACTAAATCTGGATCAGTGGTATCAGAGCGGTCTTCTCTTCATTTATTTTTCTTCATGCATGTCCCCAATAAGATCTGGGTACAATAAGTTGGCACTCGAACCAATCAAGTCGTTGCAACATCGGATGCGTTGAGCCTGATAACAACCCATGGGGGAAGAAAATAAAGATGATGGATCAGGATATCATATTAAAATGTTGCTCGAGGAAGCTCTCGTGTGAAAAAGGAATAAAATGATGGACAAATTTTCACAGATCCTTCGACAATTGCCCAGAGGAGAAGCATCTTCTTCAAGTGGCCATGCAACCCCCTTCAAGGTAGGGGTAAATTTTGATATTCCATTATTTGAGGGACTGATAGATGCAGATGTTGTAGATAAATGGTTGAATCTGCTCGAAGGGTATTTTTTGGTCCACAATTTTTTCAATAGGGAAAATATTACTTTTTCACTCCTCAAGGTCATCCCCCATGTTAAGGACTGGTGGGATACTTACTCTGAGAAAATGGTAGTAGAGGAATCTGCAATATTTGTGTTGGTCCCTGCTTGGAAAAATTCTCTTTTGGCATGAATAGGCTCCAATACTTGGGCTACATGGTTAATGAGAACGGGGTATATGTTGATCCAGTTAAGATCCAAGTCATCTCTGACTGGGCAGCCCCAACCACACTAACCGATATTTGGATCTTCTTGGGACTGGTCAACTTCTACAACCAGTTCATGTTGGGATTCTCCCATATTTCATGGGCCCTTAGCTAGGTGACCAAGGGAGGTGGCAGGGAAAATTTCATGTGGGGGGAGGAACAACAACAAGCACTTGATGATCTGAAGCATAACTTGTTCTCAGCTCCAGTACACTCCTTTCCTGATCTGCAACAATCATTCGAGATTGAGACTAATGCATCTAAATATGTTGTAGGTGCAGTTCTCACTCACCATAGTCATTCGGTGGCATACCATAGTGAGACACTCTCAGATACTATCCATAAATACCTCACCTATAACAAGGAAATTTATTCCATTGTACAAGTTTTTCGTCAATGGAAACATTACATTCTGGTAAAGGAGAAGATCATCCACACTGATCACAAGCCTCTGCAATTCATAAATACATAGGGGAAATTGCAGAATGACTTCCATAAGAAGTGGTCCACCTACCTGCATCACTTCCATCTCAACATCAAGTATAACATAAGGATATAAAATCATGTCACTGACTACCTCAGTCGACCTCCCATGGTTTCATTCACCACTATGCTCCATTCCTATGAACATGACGCATATGAGTGGCCCCAACTTCACCACCACCTATGATCTCTTGGGTACAGGCACGCCTGTCACCGATTTCCACATCCATGACAGACTATTATTCCATCTAGGCCATCTTTGTGTTCCTAGAAGTGAGCGTGAAAATTTGATTTTGGAATCCCACTATAGCCGGATGACAAGACATTTTGGTGTGGATAAAACTATGGTCGTTCTTTAGAAACATTTTTATTGGCCAAAACTTTGATAGGATGTCATAAAGTATATCATATATTGAACTGAATGTGCCATTTCCAAGCCATCCATCAAGAATAAAGGCTTATACAACCCTCTTCCTACTCCCAAGAATCCTTGGGAATCCATCTCAATGGATTACATGTCTGGCCTTTCGTCCACCAAGAAAGGCAATGACTACGTATTTGTGGTCATTGATCGGTTTTCGAAGATGGCCATCCTCACAGTCTTCAAGAAGAATATTAGAGTGGAAGCTATTGCCAAACTCTTGTTCGAACGATTGTGGGTCCATTTTTAGATACCATAGACCATCATCTCCGACTGGGACAACATGTTCCTCAACAAATTTTAGTCAAGTCTCTAGTCACTGTTGGACACCAAGCTTACTAAATCCACTTCATTCCACCCCCAAAGAGACGACCAAACAGAGGTTTTCAATCAGATGATTGCACACATCCTGTGCATCTACAAATCTAAGCATCCACATACATGGGATGAGAGTCTCCCATATGTTCAACACAGTTACAAAAGGGCTCTCCATAGCTCCACCTATCATATCCCATTTCAGGTTGGGTTGGGATTCCAACCCTTGGGTCCCATTAATGTTTCACTAACTCTTTCCAGCACATAGAAAGGCTCTTCCCATGTTCAGTCTAAGATCGACAAAGCCACTAGAATCATTGAGAGGATTCAGCACATACGCCAACAGGTCCAAGAGATTTTGCAGAAATCAAATGCTAAGTACAAGCAGCGCCATGATTAACATAGGGTACCACGCCAATTTTGGGTTGGAGACAATGTCTGGTTACATTTTCATCAAGAGCATCTCACAAGGACCCATCAGAATATATACCCACTTCGCTATGGACCTTACACTATCACCAATGTTGTGGGTAGCAATTATTTTGAGCTCAACACTCCACCCTTCCTTGTCCTTCACCCAATGTTCAATGTGGACCTCCTTCGTCCATATTTTCCACCATTATTGGACACCTCAGAGATCGCAGAACAACTGAAACCAACATAGCTCAACCCTGAATGCATGGAACAAGCACCCACTGATCAGATAGTGGACACACAATTCAAGGGCACTCGCCAACAAAGGATTAAGCTTTATCATGTTGTCAAGGCAGGGTAGCTCCTACACCAAGGCAAGTGGCTCACCCAGGGCCAAATTCAGCAGAAGTTTCGTCACCTGATTTGGAAACTCAACGCAATGGAGACCATTGATTCCTAAGGGGGGAGGATTGATCTAGGTGGATATTGGTGGCCGCCCACATATTCCAACTAGCTCATCTTGTCCATTTTTAGTCCAACACATTCTTTTGTACTTCTCTATAATTGTGGATTCTACACTTTTGGGTTTGTCTGAATCCCTACACATCCTCCAAGTGGATATTGGTGGCCTCTCACCTACTCCAATTGGATAATTTTGTATGTTTTCATGTCATTACATCTTGATGTACTTCTAGGGATGTTTTGGAGCCCTAAACAGTGTTTTTTTGGCTTGCCACAGTCAAACTATATACGGAATCAATTTTGATGGCGTAATGTGTAGTTATATGAAATACCTTTCCAATGGGCTATCACGAGACTAAAACGGAGGTCATATGCAAAATTTACGACCATGAGAAGTTGAGGTACCAACTTACCCATAGGGACCCACATTACTTTTGGCGTTTCACCTCCTAAGGTTAGGTTTTTGGATATCTAGGGTTTTGGAATTCATGAGTAATCTCAAAAAGGCATCTAGATCTTCATTGTAATTTGTTCTTCTCATACGGATGTGTATAGTAGCCACATCTCTTCTCAGAGATAGATACCACCATTCAAGCAAGTGTTTCAGTTCTGCAGTTTTACAGTTTCAACATGTTTCATTTATTCAATAGAATATATTGTTCACTGGATATTTGTGTTATTATTCATATCTCCGTGTTTACTATATTCAGTCTATTAATTAGTTCGTTCCACTGCTGTCTACTCTTCATATCAGAGCGGTCTACTCTTCATTTATTTTTATTTTTGCATGTCCTCGACAAGATATAGGTACATGAAGTTGGGACTTGAACCAATCAAGTCATTGCAACATTGGATGCACCGAGCTTGATAACACTGCATGGGCGATGAAAATAAAGATGATGGATTAGGAGATTCTTTTAAAATGTTGGTCTAGGAAGCTCTCATGTGACAAAGAAACAAAATGATGGACAACTTTGCATAGATCCTTTGATGACTACCCAGAGGAGAAGCATCTTCCTCAAGCGGCCATGCAACCCCCTTCAAGGTACGATAAATTTTGATATTCCATTATTTGAAGGATTGATAGATGCAGATGTTGTAGATAAATGGTTGAATCTTCTCGAAGGGTATTTTTTGGTCCATAATTTTTCCGATAGGGAAAATATTACTTTTTCACTCCTCAAGTTCATCCCCCATGTTAAGGACTGGTGGGATACTTACTCTAAGCAAATGGAAGTAGAGGAATCTGCAATATTTGTGGTGGCCCCTACATGGGATTCCTTTCGGGATGTCATTAAATAGAAATACTACCCTATTGGATGCTACAAGGACCAATACAGTAGATGGACCAACCTGTGTTAGGTAAGGGACCATAGAGTAACATATTTCACCAATATTTTCCATACCCTACGCACCAAATTGGGTATCAAAGAATTTGAGCATCATCTGGTGCTCAAATACCATGGCTATTGGCATAGATACATTCAAATGGAAATGGAGCTTCTGGACATCGCTTCATTGGGCACGGATTATAGATACATTGTCAAGATCGAGAAAAAATTTAAGCAAAAGAGGCCAGAGTTTGGATCTGCAAATTCCTCGGAACCGAAGCAAGGTAAAGGTATCCTTAACCCACACAGTAAGGGACCAAGCTGATATGTCCACCCTCAACACAACCAGTCCAATATGAAACACAATAATGGAAATGAGAAGACAAAGAAGGACATGGGAAAATGGTGTGAGTACCATAAAATCCCTTAGCAAAACACTGAAGAATGTCACTCCAATCAGTCACTCATGGCAGACCTTAAGCCTTATGATTCAGATTTCGATTTTGATTCTGAATCAACTCCCGAAGGAGGGAGGGAAACATATTATCCATGTTTAACCCAATGCCACTGTCTCTACCACCAAAGTCTGGCAAAGTGAACCAAAAGAACTAGAGGAAGGGGAATGCCTCTTTCACTCACAGATGTGGGTAAAGGGGGCTCCACTTCATTTCATTGTCAATAGAAGCAGTCAAAAGAACCTGATTTCAGCAAAGTTCATCAAGATGTTAGACCTGCCAACAATACCACACCCACAAACCTACACCATCGGTTGGCTTCACCAAGGAATATATCTTTGTGTCAGCCAACAGTTTCGTCTACCCTACAGCATCAATCCTTTCAAAGATGAGGTATTGTGTGATATTTATCCCCTTGAATTTTTTTATGTTCTTTTAAGATAACCATATTTTTGGAAGAATCATGTTGTGTATCATTCTATACCCCGTAGTGTTATTTTTACTTTGGGTAGAAAATTGTATAGGATACCATAGGTAGCGCCACCTACCGCTATTTATTTAATCTCTACTAAGAAATGTAGTAAGGTCATTTCATAGACCGACAAGCTCGTCTTCTTTGTGATTCATGCTCACAGTAAGTAGAAGGTCATCGCTACATCTGTGGCCTATGCATAGAGCCTCTCTTTGCAGCAAAAGGAAGTGGACGGGATCATGGAAGAATACATAAACATCTTCTCCTCACCCACCAGGGTATCGACACACTGCCAATTCAAGCATCGAATTTATCTAACCCTTAGTGCACCTCTACCTAATGGACCAGTCTCTCATCAATCATTGATGGAAAATGATAAAATCATGCATTAGATCCAATAACATATTCAAAAGGGGCACATCAGACTCATCTCCTCCCCTTGCGGAAGCCCAATTGTACTGGTACATAAGAAGTATGGGAATTGGCAACTCTGCATTGATTACATAGCCTTAAACAAAATCAAAGTCATGAAACATTACCCAATTCCTAGTATTGATTACCTTCTTGACCAACTAAAGGGGGAAATGTTCTTCAGCAAGATCGACCTAAAGTCTGGATACCACCAGGTTCCCATCGAACCAACTGGTGCATGGAAGACAAGCTTTAAATCTAAAGAAGGTCTCTTCGAATGGTTCGTCATGCCCTTTGGATTAAAAAATGAACCAACCACTTTCATGAAGTTTATGGATGATGTATTGAGACCCTTTGTTGG
>JASDQU010435605.1:59733-71574 GCA_032191745.1 Picea mariana | reverse complement strand
TAATTGATGAGTTTTTGTGCAAGAGGGCAGTTTTGGGAAAAAGAGCCCCACACTCATTCACCCCCCCCTCTAAGTGTGGTAGGTGTGTCCAACACCCTTCACCAACTCTTTTGTGGTGGTATATTTGGATGACATCCTCATCTTTAGCGGAACTTGGGAGGAGCACATGCAACATATTCAACAAGTTTTGAGCAATCTATGGCAGCACAAGCTATATGCGAACTTAGAAAAATGTTCTTTTGGTAGTAACAAGGTCCAATACTTGGGATACATTATTGATGATATCGGGGTACATGTTGATCCATCTACGATCCAATTCATTCATGACTGGCCATCCCCAACCAAACTAACCAAGCTTCGAAGCTTCTTGGGACTAGCCAACTTCTACCTACAGTTTGTGCTAGGATTCTCCCATATTGCATGGGCCCTCAGCCAGGTGACCAAGGGAGGTGAAAGGGAAAATTTTATGTGGGGAAAGGAACAACAATGAGCATTTGATAATCTAAAGCATCGCTTGTGCTGAGCTCCAGTACTCTCCTTGTTAGATATGCAACAATCATTCGAGATTGATATTGATGCATCTGACTATGTTGTAGGTGAAGTTATCACTCAGCACAGTCATCCAACGATATACCATAGTGAGACACTCTCAGATACTGTCCAGAAATAACCCACCTATGACAAGGAAATGTATTCCATTGTACAAGCCTGTCATCAATGGAAACATTACATTCTAGGAAATGACATGATCATCCACACTGATTACAACCCTCCACAGTTCATATAGACACAAGGGAAATTGCAAAACGACCACCATCGAAACTATTCCACCTACCTGCAACAGTTCCATATAAACATAAAGTATAAGATAGGGATATCAAATCGTGTCACCGACTTCCTCAGTTGACCTCCCGTGGATGCACTCACCACTATGATCCATTTATGTGGACATGAGGCATCTCACAGGCCCCAACCTCATCGACAACAACTGGACTTTTCCACCACCTATTAGCTCTTCAATACAGGTGTGCCTACCACTGATTTTAACATTCGGGAAAGACTATTATTCCATATGGGCCATCTCTATGCTCCTACAAGAAAGCATGCAAAGATGATTTGGGAATCCTAATAGAGTCGGATGGCAGGACATTTTGGCATGGAGAAAATTGTGGTTGTTCCTTAGAAACATTTTTATTGGCCAAAACTTCGACAGAACGTCAAAAACTATATCAGATCTTGCATAGCTTGTGCCATTACCAATCCATCCATCAAGAAGCAAGGCTTATACACCCCTCTTCTGAATCCTGAGAAGCCTTGGGAATCCATCTCAATGGATTGCATGTCTGGAATTTCATCCACCAAGCAAGGCAATGACTATGTATTTGTGGTCATTGATCGATTTTCGAAGATGGCCATCCTCACAACCTGCAAGAAGAATATCATAGTGGAAGCTACTACCAAGATCTTCTTCGAATGAGTGTGGGTCCATTTTGGGATAACACACACCATCATCTCTGACTGGGACAGCAGTTTCCTCAGCATATTGTGGTCGAGTCTCTGGTCACTGTTGGACACCAAGCTTACTAAATATACTTCTTTCCACCCCCAAACAGACGGCCAAAAAGAGGTTTTCAATTGGATGATTTTTCACATCCTATGCATGTACAACAATAAGCATCCATGTACATGGGATGAGAGTCTCCCATATTTTCATAAAATTTACAACAAGGATCTCCATAGCTCCACCGACCATAGCCCATTTTAGGTGGGGCTGGGATTCCAAACCTTGGGTCCCATTGATGTTGCACTACCTCTTGCCATGACATAGATAGAATTTTTCCATGTTCAATCTGAGATTAAAAAAGTCACCATATTCATTGAGCGGATTCAACACATCCGCCAATAGGTCTAGGAGATTTTGCAGAAATCCAATGCTAAGTACAAGAAGTGCCATGATCAACACAGGGTACCACACCAGTTTCAGGTTGGAGACAAAGTATGGTTACATTTTCAGAAGGAGCATCTCACAGGGCCCCATTGGAAGCTCCGTCCACTTCGCTATGGGCCTTACACTATCACCAAGTTTGTGGGTAGCAATGATTTTGAGCTTAACACTCCACCCTTCCTTGGCTTGCACCCAGTGATCAATGTGGACCTCCTTAGGCCACATTTTCCACCATTATTGGACACCTAAGAGATCGCAGAACAACTAACACCAACAGAGCTCAACCCTGACTCCATGGAACAAGCATCCACTGATCAGATAGTAGAAACATAGGTGATGGTTACTCACGAGCAGAGGATCCAACGTTATCAGGTTGTCAAGGAAGGGAAACTCCTACACCAAGGAAAGTGGCTCACTCGGGGCCAAATCTAGCAAAAGTTTCCTCACTTGATTAGGGAACTCAATGCAATGGATACCATTTCTTCCTAAGTGGGTAGGATTGATCCAGGTGGATGTTGGTGGCCACCCACCTCTTCCAAATGGCTCCTCTTGTCCATTTTTAGTCTAACATGTTATTCTGTACTTCTTGTAATTGTCGGTTCTACACTTATGGGGTTGTCTGAATCCCTACACATCTTCCAGGTGGATATTGGTGGCCTCTAACCTAATCCAACTAGATTATTTTATATGTTTTCATGTCAGCACATCTTGTTGTATTTCTAGGGCCATTTTGGATCCCTAAACAGTGTTTTTTTTACTCTCCATATTCAAACTGTAGATAGATTCAAGTTTGACGGCGTAATGTGTATTTATCTAAAAGACCTTTCCAACGGGCTATCACACACCTAAAATGGAGTTCATATGCAAAAGTTATGACCCCGGGAAGTTGAGGTACCAACTTACTCATAGGAGCCCACAAGACTTTTGGTGTTTCACCTCCTAGGGTTAGGTTTTTTGATGTCTAGTGTTTTGGAATTAAGGAGTAATATCAAAAATGCCTCTAGAGCCTCATTGCATTTTTTTTTTCTCAAACGGATGCACATAGCAGCCACATCTCTTCTCAGAGATAGCTACCACAATTCGAACAAGTGTTTCAGTTCTTCAATTTTATAGTTTCATCCTATTTCTGTTTTTCAATAGAAGATATTGTTCACTAGATATCTGTCTTATTCTTTATATCTATGTGTTTATTATATTCATTCTATTAATTAGGTTGCTTCACTCCTAAATCTGGATAAGTGGTATCAAAGTGGTCTTCTCTTCATTTATTTTTCTTTGTGCATGTCCCTGACAAGATATGGGTACAAGAATTTGGGACTCAAACCAATCGAGTCGTTGCAAGATCGGTCACGTCGAGCCCGACAAAAACCAATGGGGGAAAGAAATAAAGATGATGGAGTAGTAGATCATATTAAAATGTTGCTCGAGGAAGCTCTCATGCGAAAAAGGAACGAAATGATGGACAACTTTACGTAGATCCTTTGATGGTTGTCCGCAGGAGAAGCATCTTCATCAAGAGGCCATGCAACCCCCTTCAAGGTACAAGTAAATTTTGATATTCCATTATTTGAAGGACTGATAGATGTGGATGTTGTAGATAAATGGTTGAATCCGCTCGAAGGGTATTTTTTGGTCCACAATTTTTCTGATAGGGAAAAGATTACTTTTGCACTCCTTAAGGTCATCCCCCATGTTAAGGACTAGTGGGATACTTACTCTGAGAAAAGGGCCATAGAGGAATCTATAATATTTGTGGTGGCCCATACATGGGATTCTTTCTGGGATGCCATTAAAGAATAATAATACCCTATTGGAAGCTATGAGGACCAGTACACCAGATGGACCACCAGGCATCAAGAAAGGGACCAGACAGTACCAGATTTCACTAATATTTTCCATACCCTGCACACAAAATTGAGTATGAAAGACTTTGAGCTTCATTTAGTGCTCAAATACTGTTGTTTTTTATATAGATACATTCAAATGGAAATGGAATTTCTGGACATCGCCTCATTGGTCACAACTTATAGATACATTGCAAGATCGAGTAGAAATTTAAGCAAAAGAGGCAAGAGTTTGGATCTGCAAACTCCTCATAGCCGAAGTAGGGAAAGGGTGGTCGCAACCCACACAGAAAGAGATGGATCTGAGATGGTCTCCCTTAGGACAACCAGTCCAAGATGAAAAATAAGAAGGGTAGTGAGAAGATGAAGAAGGACACAGGAAAATGGTGTGAGTACCATAAAATCCCTTGGCACAACACTGAAGAATGTCGCTCCAAGCAGTCACTCATGGATGAACTAAAGGCTTCCGATTCAGAGGTTGATTCTAATTCTAAATCGAATCCTGAAGGAGGGAATCAAATTCTTGATGTTGAATCTAGTGCCACTATTTCTACCACCAAAGTTCGACCAAGTGAACCAGAAGAACCAAGGGAAGAGGAACGCCTCTTTCACTCACAGATGTGGGTAAAGGGGTTTCACTTCATTTCATTGTCGATAGCGGCAGTCAGAAGAACATGATTTTAGTAGAGGTCATCAAGTGGCTGGACCTGCCAGCGACACCACACCCACAACCCTACACCATCGACTGGCTTCTCCAAGGAAGAGATCTTCATGTCAGCCAACATTTTTGTCTTCCCTACGACATTAATCCTTTGAAAGATAAGGTATTGTGTGATATTTCTCCCCTTGAAGTTTTTGATGTTATTTTAGGAAAACCATATTTTTAGAAGCCTCATATTGTGTATGAGTCTAGACCCCGCAGTTTTATTATTATTTTGGGTAGACAATTGTATAGGATACCAGAGGTATCGTCGCCTATCACTATTTCTTTAATGTTTTCTAAGCAATGCAGTAAGGTCATTTCACAGACCGGGAAGTTCATCTTCTTTGTGATTTGTGCTCACAGTAAGTAGAAGGTCATCGCCACATTCGTGGCCTCTACATAGAGCCTCTCTTTGCAGCAGAAGCAAGTGGACGATATCGTGGAAGAATACAAAGACATATTCTTCTCACCCACCAGGGTATTGACGCACTGCCAAGTCAAGCATCCAATTGATATGAACCTCGGTGCACCTGTACCTAATGTACCAGTCTATCATCAATCGTTGATGGAAAATCAGAAAATCAGGCATCAAATCCAAGAGATTCTTCAAAAGAGTCACATCAGACCCAACTCCTCCCCTTGTGGAAGCCCAATTTTACTAGTACGGAAAAAGGACGAGACTTGGCGACTCTGCATTGATTACATAGCCTTAAACAAAATCACAGTTAGGAACCGTTACCCAATTCCCAGGATTGATGACCTTCTTGACTAACTCAAGGGGGAAAATTTCTTCAACAAGATTGACCTAAAGTATGGCTACCACCAGGTCCCATCAAACCAACTGATGTATGGAAGACAACCTTTAAATCTAAATAAGGTCTCTTCAAATGGTTGGTCATGCCCTTTGGCTTAAAAAATGCACCAGCCACTTTCATGAGGTTGATGGATGATGTATTGAGACCCTTCACCAACTCTTTTGTGGTGTTATATTTGGATGACATCTTCATCTTCAATAGAACTTAGGAGGAGAACATACGGCATATTCAATAGGTTTTGAGCACTCTGTGACATCACAAGTTATATAGAAACTTGGAAAAATGCTCTTTTGGAATGAACAGGGTCCAATACTTGGGCTACATTGTTGATGAGCTCGAGGTACATGTTGATCCAGCTAAGATCCAAGTCATCCATGACTGGACAGCCCCGACCACACTAACCGAGAATCAGAGCTTCTTGGGATTGGCCAACTTAACCAATGGTTTAGGTTTGGATTCTCCCATATTGCATGGGCCCTTAGCCAGGTGACCAAGGGAAATGGAAGGGAAAATTTTTTGTGGGGGAGGAACAACAATGAGCATTCAATGATCTGAACCATCACTTGTGCTCAACTCTAGTACTCTCCTTGTCCAATCTACAACAACCATTCGAGATTAAGACGGATGGATCTGACTATGCTCTAGGAGCAGTTCTCACTTAGCAAGGTCATCTAGTGGCATACCATAGTGAGACACTCTCAGATACTGTATAAAAATACCCCACCTATGAAAAGGAAATGTATTCCATTGTACAAGCCTGTTGTCATTGGAAACATTACATTCTGGGAAAGGAGATGATCATCCACACTGATCACAAGCCTTTGCAGTTCATACAGACATAAGGGAAATTGCAAAACGATCACCATCAGAAGTGGTCCACCTACCTGCAACAGTTCCATATCAACATCAAGTATAAGACAAGAATATCAAATCATGTTGTTGACTACCTCATTCAACCTCTTGTGTATACATTCACCATTGTGCTCCATTCCTTTGAACATGAGGCATTTTAGTGGCCCGGACTTTATCAAAACAATTCATACTTCGCCACCACCTATCAACTCTTAGGTATAGGCATGCCTGTCACTGATTTTCACATTCACGACGGACTATTATGCCATCTCGGACATCTCTATTATCCTACAAGAGAGTGTGCAAAGCTTATTTGGGAAGCCCGCTACAGTCGGATGGAAGGACATTTTGGCATGGAGAAAACTATGGTTGTTCTTCAGAAACTTTTTTACTGGCCAAAACTTTGATAGGACATCAGCAAGTATATCAGATATTGCACTACCTATGTCATTTCCAAGAAAGACATCAAGAAGAAAGGCTTATACACCCTTCTTCCTACTCCCGAGAATCCTTGGGAATCCATCTCAATGGATTACATGTATGGCCTTCCATCCACCAAGCAAGGAAATGACTGTGTATTTTTGGTCGTTGATCAGTTTTTCATGATGGCCATCCTCACAGCCTGTAAGAAGAATATCACAGTGGAATCTACAGCCAAGCTCTTCTTCGAACGAGTGTGGGTCCATTTTGGGATACCATAGACCATCATCTCCGACTGGGATAGTAGGTTCCTCAGCATATTTTGGTCGAGTCTCTGGTCACTGTTGGACACCAAGCTCACTAAATCCACTTTTTTCCACCCCCAAACAGACTACCAATTAGAGGTTGTCAATAATATGATTGTGCACATCCTGCACATGTACAACTCTAAGAATCCATGTACATGGAAAGAGAGTCTCCCATATGTTCAAAAAAGTTACAACATGGATCTCCATAGCTCCACCAACGATACCCCATTTCAAGTGGGGTTGGGATTCCAACCCTTGGGTCTCATTGATGTTGCACTACCTCTTGCCACCACACAGACAGACTCTCCCCATGATAATTCTAAGACCGACAAAGCCACCAGATTCATTGAGAAGATTCAACACATCCGCCAAAAGATCCAAAAGATTTTGTAGAAATCCAATGCTAAGTGCAATCAACGCCATGATCAACACAGGGTACCACACCAGTTTTAGGTTCATGACAAAGTCTGGTTACATTTTCAAAAGGTGTTTCTCACAGGGCCCCATCGAAAGCTTGACCCAGTTTTCTATGAGCCTTAAACTATCAACAAGTTTGTGGGTAGCAATGATTTTGATCTCAACACTCCACCCTTCCTTGGCCTACACCTAGTGTTTAATTTGGGCCTTCTTTGGCCATATTTTCCACCATTATTGGACACCTCAGAGATCGCAGAATAGCTGACACAAATAGAGCTCAACCCTGACTACATGGAACAAGAATCCACTAATCATATAGTAGACACACAGGTCAAGGAAACGTGCCAGCAGAGAATCCAACTTTATCGGGTTGTCAAGGCAGGGCAACTCCTACACCAAGGCAAGTGGCTCACCCAAGGCCAAATCCATCAAAAGTTTCCTCACCTGATGGGGGAACTCAATTTAATGGAGACCATTACTTCCTAAGGGGGGAGGATTGATCTAGGTGGATATTGGTGGCCACCCACCTATTCCAACTGGCTTGTCTTGTCCTTTTTTAGTCTAACACGTTCTTCTGTACTTCTTTGTAATTGTGGGTTCTACACTTCTATGGGTGTCTGAAGCCCTACACATCTTCCAGGTGTATATTGGTGGTCTCTCACCTAATCCAACTGACTTATTTTGTATGTTTTCATGTCTACACATCTTGTTGTACTTCTAGGGCCATTTTGGAGCCCTAAACAATGGTTTTTTGGCTTACCACAGTCAAACTATAGATAAAGTCAAGTTTGATGGCGTAATGTGTATTTTTTTAAAATACCTTTCCAATAGGCTATCACGCACCTAAAACAGAGGTCATATGAAAAATTTACGACCTCAGGAAGTTGAGGTACCAACTTACCCATAGGGGCCCACATGAATTTTTGCGTTTCACCTCCTAGGGTTAAGTTTTTGGATGTCTATGGTGTTGGCCCTCGACCAAGTTTTGAGAAAACATTGGTCACGTTTGGACCATTTTTGGAATTCGACAGGCTGGTCAAAGATGGAGCACCCAAGCAAAGTTGATATTAGAGATCTCACTTATTTTGCAGGCTATGTGGACCCAACAAGGGGTTCCTTAGGGTTTTTGTAATGGGTTATGGGATGTCGGCCCATGGGTTTACCCATTATTAGGCCTTATTGTAAAAGTATAAATAAGTAAGAATGTAATGTAGAAAGAGAGAAGAAATTCTATAGCTTGGAATGGTAAGTGAAAACAGTTATGAGTTGCTTTGTGCAACAGAATGCGTATGCAAGGCTCTGTGCTCAATAGAGAAGTTGGCTCTGAGTGTTGACCTAGTTTTGGGAAGGAGGATATGGTGGTCAGTGCAAAGATATCTTGTTTGGTGAAAAGATTGGCTCTATGGCTTAGTGCACAGGAGCGGAGGAATGTAAGAGATTGAAGAATAATAAAGAAGACGCAGCAGTTGGTGGAACATGTATATCTTGTGTCTTTGGTTTTCTTTGTGCTTTGTTGGTTATGTTATGATTTTGCTCAGTTCTTTGCTTATTATGAATGTTAGATAGATATGTTGATGCTAAGTGCTTAGTTGTGTTAAGAATGAATGAATGTTAGATCTAAATCAATGTTATGTTCTAAATGATTGAAGTATATGTATTGTTACTGCGTCGATCTATCTTAGGATTTGCTCTGCAATGTTAATAAAGCTAATGAATTAATTCATATCACCTTCTAAGTGTTGCTAGAATACTCTGTGAAGTGTTAATATCACAGATATGTGTCCCAGATTGGTTACAGACACCTGAGTCTTGTAACCCCCCCTGCTTCTACCTCGTGTGAGACTTCTCCTGCTTCGTAGGTGTTGCCAAAAGGGACGGTAGTTAGGGTTTTTTTGGTGTGCTATTGAAGCATTGAACCCTGGGTCTACCCCTGTGCCAATAAACAGTTCCATTATCAGGACATGAAACTGTGATTGTTGGGAACTGAAGTAAAGAAAAGAGAAGCTTTGTGCGTAGATCTATTGTTGTAGTGCGCAGTATTCTACTTGACTTGTGAAGCTCTATGCTAAGAAAGAAACTTGATATGAAGGAAAGAGGCAAGATCTAAAGTTTTGTGCTTTGATAAGAGTAAGATAAGTGAAAATTTTTGTTTCGAAAGCATGAATTTAAGTATGTTTAATAGAGTTTGTCCTAGTCTGAAAGCTAGGGCGCAGTTGGAAAAAAGAGTTGATCTAAGTAAAGCTAATATAAATGAAGAGAGATATGTTATTCCTATGCATAGAAAGAATTTTTGGACTAATACATGGATGCAAGAACCTAGAAATAATTTTTGCAGATTGCAGGTCCAGCACTGTGATCCTAGTGCATAGTACAGAAGAGGTTGGGAAACATATAAAACAAAAAGATGATTGACATTGTGTTATAACTGCAAAAGACAAGAACATATTGCTAAGGAATTCCCTGGTACATGTCCAATTTGTCTTTGTTGTAAAATTGTTGGTCATGACGTTCAGGATTGTCCAAGGATGATTGTTAAAGTTGAATGAATGAACATGAGACAAGAAAAATATGAAGGAAGTCAAGAGACTAGGAGAATGTTAGAGAATCATAAAGAGAAAGGATCAGAGGAAGTTTAGACTACATTAGTACAGTTAAAAGAAACAATGAATGATAAAAAAGATGTCATTTTACCAGAGATCCTGAAACAAAAAAATCTCATAAGTACAAGAATAGGATACTTCGACATAAACTGTGTCTTGGATGAAGAAACACAAGTGAATATTATGACAGAAGGCACTTGGGAAATTTTGGGAAAGCCTACTGTGGTACCTTCACTGGGAAGGATAGGCTTGTTCAATGGTAATATGATAACCCTATGTGGAAGAGTTACTAGTGTACCTATTATTATCCATGGAACAATGACTAAAGAGGAATTTGAAGTCATTAAGTTTGTTGAGAACAACGCCCCTTTCCCACTTTTGTTAGGAAAGACTTGGATTGAGAAGGATCAAATCAGAAGGAAAGCAGAAGAAGAAGCTACATAAAAGAAAAAGCAAGAACTAAGGGATTTTATAGCTAGAAAAATAGATCGACTAATAGAAGAACAGGAAGATAAGTCAAAGCAATAGAAGGCAAGAGAATTAATTGTCGAGGTTAAAATAATGTAAGAAGGATTGAAGAACCTATCTACGCAAGAAAGAAGAATACCCACCCTGGAATTAATAAGAGAAGGGGTATTAACTTAGAACCCTTTGAGAACACACCAGCAATGCGAAGTCACTATGCTAGGAGAGGATAAGAATAAGAATGGAAAGAGGATTCCGGAAACTATTAGAGAGACTCAAATTACAGGGAAGAAGGAAAGGAAGATCAATAAAAACAAAGCCATGTTAGAAAATCTACAGGAAGCTACAGAGAACATATGGAAGACTTCACAGACTAGAACCTCGCAGGAGGCAGGTTCACATGATTTGAACCTCGCCAGAACAACAGGACCACACAGAATGGGACTTCTCCCTGGCGAAGTTATATGACTGTTGGAGGCACCCCGACCATTAGAAATATGCTATGGAATGGCTAGGAAACACATTTATGGGTGGATGGATGGCTTTTGGGACGTTGAGACTGCACCATAACGAACAGATTCACATTGATGGAAGAAATCCTACCCATTGGAAGAATCTGTTACGATGATCGCTTATTTAACCCATCGGACGCTGCGTCAGGACCACTTTTTTCCACCTATGATTGAATGAGATAACAGAGAATTGATTGTGTTATCAGAAAATAGACATCATTGTCTATTTGTCTACCCTGCTTACCCATTTGCCTACCCCGGCTTACCTATTTAACAGTGAGAATGTCGGGCGAATCCACTGAGTTAGAGAAGTCCATCAAGGAGACTCTTAAGAATTTCATAGATGATAGATCTATGTCTGAAGGAGTACAGGCATCGTCAACTAGGGGACTACAGGATTCCCCTTCAACTGGATGTCGTTCTGGCCATGTCAACCCCGCGACTGAGCAACGAAGTAAGCATTGCGATGATCTGGCTAATGCGAAGCAGATCCCGTCGATCTTACTAGACTATATTCCACCATTGGCTATCATGATTAACCGTGATAGCATCCCACGCGACTATGAGTACACCCTGATCACCACATACATCCCGAAAGGAATATGCATAGTTTGGAATCAGTTAGGATAGATTCCACTACTGAAGAACAATGACTTCAACCTTGGAGATATAAAGAACTATGATATTCTCACACCCCACTGGTACCTAACAAAGACAACTGGGAAGCAGCCTCGCCTAGTCTCCTAGCCATGGATTAAGGAGCTCGTGTAGTCCATTATACTAAATGTGATGAAGATTCCTCATTTTGGTCGTCATCAGGAGGTTAACGCTTGCGTTAAACTCCTCTTGTCATTCTACCATGGTGGATACCTGTGGCTTGACCAACGGATTACTATGGATCCGATGTTGATCCACTTGATTACAGGATTAAGCATGCAGGGACCTGACCCTCAACAGTTT
>JASDQU010435605.1:43661-56749 GCA_032191745.1 Picea mariana | reverse complement strand
ACCCCACGCCTTACCCTCTTGCGAGGTTGCGTGTGGTGCGATTTCCCTCGCGCTGGTCAGTCATGATGGCTCTATGAATGGGCGGTTCACCTCCCCATCCCTCATTAATTCCTGAGGAGCCATCAACCTGCCAGCCTGCGAGACATTTAATTCGGGCCCAACGAGTCGCTTTTGGTTCTCCGGGCCAGTGAAGTCCAAATACGGTATTAATTCTCGGTGGAAGTTAACGCCACCTTTCCAGGTGCCTTCCACCACCATCGTGGTCTTTTTTTCTGCACATCCCCTGTCAACAGTCCTACAATATAAATTCATAATTTTATTCACATTTATTGACCTTTTCCATCAAATCCATTCACATCACATATTCACATTCATGAGTTTGCCATAGTTCTGGCCAGTCCAGTTATTTTTTACAAACTGGGGGAAACAGGGTGTTACATTGGGCAGTCCAAAGAGTTAGAAATTTTGCATCTTATTCATGTTTTTGGTGCTTAGAAATCTTTTAAAATTTCAGATCAATTTTAATCACGGGGAAGAAACAAATAGCATTAATATGTAAGTTTTGTGCTCCATGATGAATCCAATATTGTTATGGGCGTTGTTCACAACTACATTTTTTCTTCTTTTTGTTATTTAAAGTATTTGTGAGTTTCTATTTGAATCAGTTGCAATTTTTTATATGTTTACCTTTCAGAATGTCCAATGGTGCTTATCTCTTTTTCTTTTGGCAAGACCCATGCTCAAAACGCTAGAATTTGTCTAAAACCTTAGGCCTCAAAACCCTATAATTTTTCTAAAACCTTAGGCCTCAATTGTAGATAGATAAAAAAAAATTGGCAAAAGCTAAGAAAAAATCATGTATTCATAAGTGGAGGGGAGTATCAAGAATCTCTAGATCAAGTGAGTGAAGGAGTATAAGATTGGGATTGTTTTGTGACCATTAGGACCTTTGCGGATGGATCCATGGTGGAAATTCCTAATGCATATGCACTATGTGATAACTCTCACTAATACATGCATGATGGAAAATATTAGTTGTGTGAGTTGTACTAGAAAAAAAAAACTGTGTATGTGCATTATTGGCATGTGTGAAAAGAGAAGGATTAGGGTGCTCATTGTTAAGATATGCTAGCAAATCTATAGATTTTCTATGTATATGTCATTTATAAAGGGACAAAATCTATGAAAATCAATATTTTGAGATCATGGAGGAGTTATTGGATATATTGGTGTGCACACAAATAAGAGTAGTAATTCTATATTAAATCCATTGTGTTGACTATTCTGAATTTTCTTGCAAGGAGTGTAGATTTGCTAGGATTGACCATGATCTATTTCTCAACAAGTTGTAGATCAATTGTAGAATGGTGGAACCTATAAATGTTTTTACTTTGCAAGAATAAGATTTAGATTCTACTCATGCCTTGGTATACTCTATAGGACTTGATCATATTTAGTTCCATTCTAGTGGCTCTACAATAAAGATTAAAAAATTTCTTCAAAGATTCTGCCTCCCTAAGTGAACCAACACTAAAGAGGTGGATATTGTCGACATAAAGGATATGAATTAAGGACAAGCAATCTGTTAATTAAAACAACAAAGGATGAGAAGGGTAGGCACCCTTCAATCTAGTTCTTGAATGGATAGTTAAAGCCTATGTAATTCAATATAAGCCTTAAATACAACCAGCTTACTCTGCCATAAGAATATTGGCTGACCAATCTTAATTACAATTGTCTTTTTTATGTCAATACAATACATGACTTCTTTTGCTACCCCGACAGAACTACTCTCATATCTGCAAGTTCACATAACTTTGAGGTTATTTCTTCCATTTGGCTTGGGCATTTTCCAAATTATATTTCTGTATTGTTTCCCTTCGGAATGATTTTGAAAGAATGTGTGTTCATCACCTCTAGATAGTCATACTGCTCTACTCTGCTCTTCTGTATTGTTTCCCAAGTACATAATGAAAGTATGCTTTTGTAGCTTGCTATTCTGGGATTATTCCTGTGTGAATGGCATAATTTTTTTTTTTTTAAACCCCAACATTAGTCGCTATAGAGACTAACATGTTCGTCGCTTGTATTGCCATTTGGTCGCAAACTATGTAACTTGGTTGCTCTAGCGACTAACTGTTTGTCCTTCGTTTGACCTTTTTAACTTCAGGTTTGGTCGCTCTAGTGACTACTCTTCGTCGTTCTACCAACTCAGCATGGTTTATTGACTAAGTTTTCCAGGGTTGTCTTGGTCTCTCTTGCGACTAATATTAGTCGTTCGACCGACTAGCATTCGTTGCTAGCATAACTTTTCCCTATTGTGAATAGGCTTCTTTTCTCGATCGCTAGACCGATGAAGATCCATGTGTGGCCGCTACACCAACGAATGGATTCCGATGAAAAAAAAATCATATTGGTCGCAACAACGACCCTATTCCGACGAAACTTCGTCGCAAAAACATTCAAATTTAATAGTGTGTGGATACAACCAAATGGAGTCTTCTTCATCCAACTCGGGGAGGCTGTTTTGAGTTTGGAACTTAGTTCCAATCACTTTCTTTAAGCAGGTGACATGAAAAACAGGATGGATCTTAGAATGTCTAGGAAAAGATAATTGATAGGCCACCTGTCCCACGCGCTTCAGAATTGTATAAGGACCATAAATTTGAGAGCCAGTTTCTGAAAATGTTTAGCCTTGAGTGAATTATGCTTATAAGGTTGCAGTCAAAGAAACACCTGGTCTCCTTCAGCAAATTGACGTTCAGAGCAACCTTGATCTGCTTGTTTCTTCATGTGATTCTGAGCCATGAACAAATTCTCTTTGAGGGTACAGAGAATAGCCTCATGAACTGTAAGAGTTTGGTCAACCGCTTGGACCTTCGAGACATCGGGAACGCATGAGAGAACTGAAGGTGGATTGTGTCCATATACTTCTTCAAAAGGAGTCGTGCGAGTAGTTGTATGGTAAGAAGTGTTGTACCACCATTCAACTAGTGGTAACCATTGGGCCCATTGATTTTGTCTTTCGGATGAAAATCACCTCAAATATGTTTCCAAACACTTATTGAAAACTTTAGTTTGACCGTCATTCTAGGGATGATAGGCAGTGTTGACATGCAATTGGTTTCCCTATAGCCTGAACAGTTCTTACCAAAAATTGTTGGTGAAAGTGGGATCTCGATCAGAAACAATAGAACGAGGCATGCCATGAAGCTTGAAGACATGATCCATGAAACATTGAGCCACAGTGGAGGTGGTAAATGGGTGTTGAAGAGCATAGAAATGAGCATACTTGGAAATGCGATCAACTACCACCATCATGACTGACTTATTTCCCAATTTATGTAATCCAACAATGAAATCAATAGAGATATCCCTCCAAATAGCGGGTGGAATCGGCAGTGGTTGTAGTGTTCCAGGAGCTTTGACTATTTCTCCCTTGTTGCATTGACAAACATCACATTCTGCCACAAAAGTGAGAACATCATGTTTCATACCATCTCAGAAAAAAGAATGTTTGACCCGGTCATAGGTTTTGGTAAACCATGAGTGCCCCCTGTGGGTGCAGCATGAAGCTCGGAAAGCACCATAGATTTAAGTTGTGATTGTTTACTTAAATACAGACAACCTTTGTAGCAAATCTCATCATTGTGCCAAGAGTACCCTGGGGAAACTCAAGAATTGGCTTGCAATTGTTGGATCAGATGCAAAATTTTGGGATTTTGTAGCCATTCCTAGTGAACAGCTTTGAGCCAATATGGTACAATGAAGGAGAAGGAAAAAATGGACCCTTCATCTTCATATTTTCTTGAAAGAGCGTCGACAACCACATTGCCTTTTTCTTTCTTGTAAATGATCTCATAATCATATCCAAATAGCTTAGTCACCCATTTTTGTTTCTCCGGGGATGAAGGATGTTGCTCCAGAAAATACTTGAGGCTCTGATGATTTTTCTTAATTTGGAAATGTTTCCCTAATAGATAAGGGATTCAGAGGTCCACTGCATGCAGAATAGCCAACATTTCCTTTTCATAGATTGATTGAACCAAATGTCGTTCTGACAGTTGTTTGTTGGTAAAGGCAAAAGGTCAGCCATATTGCATAAGGAATGCTCCATTTCCTCTCCTAGTGTTGATATTATGGTAGCTGCAGGAGGTATTAAACCTCCACATGTAACCCTAACAAGAATAGAATATTTCRGGAAGCAAKAAGAAACCCTAAAGCATTGGACATAACCCTAGAAGACAAGTCAGCTAAAGAAAATAATTAATTGAGTTTTTAGCCTCTAGAAAGATAAATCAGCCCAGACAGCTAAGGAAGAGCAGTAGAAATACATGATGCCAGAGCTCAGTTGGACACACACAACTCACAACTRCAGAAATTCGGTAAGTGCACAAGTTGGGAGAGTAGCTGYAGTTGCAACTACTGCAACTAGTATTTTCGGTTTTAGGCTTGGACTTTCTCTTGGTTATGTTTTGGACTTTCTGCTTGGTATGCTAGCTTTAGAGAGTGGTACGCTASCTTGATTGGATTTTGGACCTAGGTTTTGCTTCCAGAATTATTCGGTTTKTCAAGRTTAAGGTTCTTGAGGGTGGCTTCGGCCTATGGTTGGGTGACAATATTGATATATTGTCTATGGTTAAAYGATCACACCTATTATTTCTAACAGGTTATGATCCCACACTATCTTTGGACAGTCTAACCRTTGGAAGATAGATTGGGAGGATTTGCTCAGTTACTGTTGCAGTTGCAAYCAAAGTTTTTGTTGCAGTAATGAAACCCTAACCCTCTTATTAAGGTGCCTTAATTGAAGAGCTTGACCTAATTCCTGGATAGCCTAGCGCACCTCCTGGTACCCTAAGCAAGCTTAGACATCAAGTTTGAGTTTTTGGTCAAAGTCAAAGGTTGACCAAGTCAAAGCAGTCATGAATTACTCTATGAAATCAGAAAACAAGTTAAAAGGGGCTTCTAACTTCAGAGCATGGAAGACAAGGATTGATCTAATCCTTGCCAATAATAAAGTGTTGGATATCGTGAAAGGAAAGATCATGGAACCACAGTTTGTAGAAGGAAAAGAGAAGGAACCTCAAAATGTTGCAGTTATGGAGAAGTTCAAGAACAATGACATCAATGCCATGAGTATCATAGTGGACTCTGTAAAAGACCACTTGATACCCTATATCTCTCATCTTGACTCATCTAAGAAGATGTACGATACCCTAACTAACCTCTTCTCAGTCAGAAACATTGGACAAGTAATGAGTCTGAAGAATGAGCTCTATGACATGGAAATGAATGATGATGACAGCATAACATCATACTTGGTAAGAATCTCTCAGTTAAGAGATCAACTACAAGCTATTGAAGAAATCATTTCAGAAAAGGAACTCGTAAATATAGTACTCAATGGTCTTCCCAAGGCATGGGATGCATTTGCCGCAAGCATGAACACAAGAAAGGAGTATCCCACATTTGAAGAACTTTGGACTTGTTGTGCACAAGAAGAATCAAGGATTAGCGCAAAAGAGAAATTCTAAAGGAAAGATGATGATCAAACCTCACAACAAAGTTCAAGAATTCAGGAATAAGAAGAAGTTTTACTCAAGGAAGAAACCAAATCAAGAAAAGGATATGTCAAAAATACAATGCTTCAACTGTCGAAAATATGGTCACTATAAGAATCATTGTCCTGAGTTAAAGAAAAGGAAGGAAACACACGAAGCAACAATTTCCGAAGAAAAGGAACCCTCAAAGAAAGTCAAACAAGATGAAGCAAGATTTATTCTTCTAAAGTCAAGGTAACAATATTCTTAAAAGTTCTTGTACATACCATGTTTACTTAGTTTCCGTACATATCATGCATATCTATTTCTTCGAAGATAAGATGTTCAAGTGAAACAATACCTATGTAAGAATAACAAGATAAGGATTGCTATCATGATGACTACAAGTCAAGCAATACACATGAAAAGATGAAGTATGTTGACAATCCTTGGTAACAATCACTGTGGAAGCTATTATATAAGTAACATCTGCTGGATAGACCGAAATCAGAATCAAACCTGAAGAGACCCAGAATGAAGTCAACAATCAAGAGGAAATTAGAAAAAGACTTGTGACACTTTGCAAAAGGCAATAAGGATGCAGACAAAAGCATGGACTCTCTTAGACGGAGAGAGTTGATTACAAAATTCCAAAAGAAGAGCATGCATTCATGTATGAAGCAAGGATTAGGAGGGAGATAATCCTAAAATGATATTATCCATTGAGGATTATGAAGTATCTTTCCATGTTCCCATTGAAAGTAGCAACCATGATAAGCAACACGTGTTCAGTCTGACTCTAGAAGAAGTCTTCTTCGAAAAGAAGCCTTAAAGTATCCTTGGTTGTCCATCTACATCCATGATCCTATGATGAAAGGAATAGGTTGGAATCTTCATGGCATATATAAGACCCCATGGACCCAAGAGCTAAAGAGAGACATGAGGAAGAACATGAATATTCCAAGAAAAAAAGAAAAGCAAGAACAACGAATTATTATACCAAGAATCACAAGACTACCAGCTTGGATTGAACTCACTAAAAAGAAATCGAGCAGAAGAAATCAAAGTTATGATAAAGAACAATGTATGTAATAAAATGTGAAAAAGACTTATGAATGGAAGCATTGCAAGATTCGTAGGTTCTTCCAGAAGGATGGAGAAGACTATGACAACAACTTGTTCCATATATACCTCTTGTAGTATCCATGGATTGGAATTTACATGTAAAAGACTGTTCTTCCCAATAAATCAAGTGAGAAAGAAGCTTATACCAGAAAGAGACCCATCTATGCAGATATAAGAAGACATTGTATGGATTCAAACAACTTGATGCAAAGTATCTCATATATAGCATAAGCATGGTGAAAACTTTCTATGACATAGATAGTGTATCAGAATAGTTACTCAGAAGTCTGGGATGATGGATTGCTAATCCATGGAAAAATCTCATGATGGAAAAAGAAGTGCTACTTGGATATGTTTCAGTTTGATCATTTCCATGATGTCATGAGATAGAAGGAAACATAAGTGTTGAAATCGACCATGATATATTGTAATGATCAGAGCTATATGAAGCCTTCAAAGAAAACCAGTTGTTTGATGACAGACCGAAGTACATTGAGATCAAGCATTATATTCTCCACGATGAAGTCCAGAAAAGAGAAGTGGTTCTCAAATATATCTCCATAGATGAGAAAATAGCAGATATTTTGGTGAAGCCTATGTCCAAGATGAAAAAATTTCGTACTCAAGAAACAAGTTGGGGCTCGTGGAAATGAATTCCTTATTGAAAAAGGAAGAGATTACTCCCAGGTTGCAAGGGAGCACTGATATGTTATTGATTCATGGACTGTCATTTTTCAGTTTGAAAAATGGTCTAGGATGATCAGTTCCTTTCCAGTTCGGAAGTGGTTTGATATTTCTAACGAACAAGCATTTTCCAGTTCAGAAAATAGTCCAAATCGGACAATCATTTTCACAAGGAAAATGTTCTGATAGATTGTTGATGTATCATAGATAGTGATTCCCCTTGTGGATAGTGTGGGGGAATGGTCTAGGACAATCATTTTTCTTGGAAGTCACTTTGAGTAGTGGTCAAGTAAAATGGTTCGCCTCATTGGGCAGTCATTCTTTCGAAGTTCACAGTTGTGAGCAACTTCAAAGAATGGTCCATTTTGGAGTTTGGTGCAGGACAGTCATTTCCATTAGGAAATGGTCCGAACAGTCATTCCCTAGGGCAGGATCATTCTATCTAAGTTGCACTATGATTAGTGTCGGAGGAATGGCTCAGTTAGGTGAATGGTCCAGTTTCATCATTCAGGGATAGGCATTCCCTAGGGAAAACTCATTCTCTCTAGGTTGCATTATGATTAGTGCCAGAAAAATGGCCCAGTTAGATGAATGGTCCAGGCTCAGAAATCAAGGACAACTATTCTTTTGTGCTTGAGAAGAATAGTCTAGATATTCCAAGGCTGATGTTTTACTTTTCGAGGGAAGATTCTCTTCCATATCTCACAGATGTGAGTGGAAGAATGGCCCAGCTGACTCAATTTACATCATGATATTGTTTTATGCAGGTTGATATTAGATGATATGTTGTCCCTAGACCAAGTTTTGAGGAAACCTTGGTCGAGTTAGGACCACTTTTGGGACTTCGACGGGTTGGTCAAAGATGGAGTGCCTAGGCAGAGCTGAGATCGTGGATCTCACTCATTTGCGATCTTTTGTAAAGAGATTTTGTAATGGGTTATGGGATGTCGGCCCATGGATTTACCCATGATTAGGCCTTATTGTAAAAGTATAAATAATTAAAAATGTAATGTAGGAAGAGGTGTATAAGAGACTTAGAGAATGAAATCTAAGTGGCTAAGTGAAAATATTTTTGCGTTGATTAATAGAAGAGTTGGCTCTGTGTCGTGACCTAGTTTTGGGAAGGAGGATCTGGCGTTGAGTATGCAGATCTCTTGTCATCTGCGAAGCTTGGCTATGTGGCTTGGTGCACATGAGCAACTGAATGTAAGAAGATAGAATATTAATAAAGAAGATGAAGCAGTTGGTGGACGTAGCCCCATACTTGGTTGAACCACGTATATCTTGTGTCTTTGATGAGCTTTGTGTTGTATTGTTTATGTTATCTATTTGCTTAGTGCCTTGATTATCATGTATGGTAGATAGATCTACTTTTGCTTAGTGCTTTACCTTTGCTTTATGGATGAATGCTAGATCTAACTCATTTTTATGTGCTAAGTGGTTGAAGTGCTTACTCTTTACTGTTACTATGCAGATCTATCTTAGGGTTTGGTTCTGCGGTGTTAATGAAGCTAATAGACTAATGCATGTCTTCTTCTAAGTGTTGTTAGAATACTCTGTGATGTGTTATAATCACATATATGTGTCCCATCTTGGTTACAAACACTTGAGTCCTGTAACCCCCCCTGCCTCTACCTTAGGTGAGATTTCGCCTGCTTAGCAGGTGTTGTCAAAAGCGTCGGTAGTTAGGGTTTTGCTGGTGCGTTGTTGAAGCGTTGAACCCTGGGTCTGCCCCTATGCCAAAAAATGGTTCTGTTGTCGGGACATGAAACTGTGATTGCTGGGAACTAAAGTAAAAGAGAATCTATGTGCATAGATCTGCTACTTTATTGCTTAGTATTCTACTCGTCTTGTGAAGCTTTGTGCTAAAAGAGAAATCCGATCTGAAGAAAAGAGGTACCATCTTAAAAGAGGTAGATCTTTGTGCTTTGATAAGAGTTAGATAAGTGAAAATTTTTGTTTTGAAATAATGAACCTAGGTATGTTTAATAGATTATGTCCTAGTCTGAAAGCTAGGGCGCAGTTGGAAAACAGAGTTGATCTAAGTAAAGCTAATAGAAATAAAGAAAGATATGTTATTCCTATGCATAGAAAGAATTTTTGGACTAATAAGTGGATGTAGGAACCTAGAAATAATTTTTGCAGATTGCAGGTCCAGCACTGTGATCCTAGTACGCAGTACAGAAAAAGGTGGGGAATGTTTAAAAGAAAGAGAGGATTGGCATTATGTTATAACTGCAGAAGACCGATACATCTTGCTAAGGAATGCTCTGGTACATGCACTATTTGTCTTTGTTGTAAAATTGTTGGTCATGAGGTTGAGGATTGTCCAAAGATGATTGCTAAAGTTGAAAGGATGAACATGAGACAAGAAAACTATCAAGAGACTAAGAGCATATTAGAAAATCAGAAAGAGAAAGAATCAGAGAAAGTTCAAACTACATTAGAACATTTGAAATAACTGATAAATGATCACAAAGATGTCAATTTACCAGAGATCCTAAAAGTAAAACAACGCATAAGTACAAGAATAGCAGACTTCGACATAGACTGTATCTTGGATGAGAAGACACAAGTGAATATTATGACAGAAGAAACGTGGGAAATTTTGGGAAAGCCTACTGTGATACCTTCATTGGGAAGAATAGGCTTGTTTAAAGGAAAGATGATAACCCTATGTGGAAGAGTTACTAATGTACCTATTATCACCCATGGAACATCGACAGAAGAGGAATTCGAAGTCATTAAGTTTGTTGAGAACAACGCCCCATTCCCTCTTTTGTTGGGAAAGACTTGGATTGAGAAATATCAGAGCAGAAGGAAAGCAGAGGAAGAAGCTACAGAAAAGAAAAAGCAAGAACTAAAGGATTTCATAGCTGGAAAAATAGATCGACTAATAGAAGAACGAGAGGAAGTCCAAGCAACAGAGGGAAAGAGAATTAGCCAGCAAGATTGAGAGAATGCGGGAAGGTTTGAAGGACCTATCCATGCAAGAAAGAAGTATACCCACCCAGGAAGTAGTAAGAGAAGGGATATTAACTTCGAACCCTTTGAGAGCACATTAGCAATGCGAAGTCACTATACTAGGAGAAGATAAGAATAAAAATGGAAAGAGGATTCCAGAAGCAGTTAGAGAAACTCATATCATAGGAAAGAAGGAAAGGAATCTCAATAAGAAAAAAGCCAAGTTAGAAAATTTGTAGGAAGCTACAGAGAACAGATGGAAGACTTCGTAGGAGTAAGGTCTGCAAGATTTGAACCTCGTTGGAACAGCAGGACCGCGTAGAATGGGACTTCACCCTGGCGAAGCTATATGACCGTTGGAGGCACCCCAACCGTTAGAACGACGCTCCAGAACGACTAGAAAATGAATTTATGGGTAGACAAACCGCTGTTGGACGTTGAGACCATGCCATAACAGACAGATTCGCATTGATGGAAGCATGTCTGCCCGTTGGAAGAATATGTTACGACACTTGCTTATTTAACCCGTCGGACGCTGCGTCGGGACCACTTTTTTCTATCCGTGATTATCTTAGACAAGAAGAGAAGTGATTGTGTGTCATGTCGTGTTATCAGACGTCGTTGTCCGTTTTTCTACCCCACTTATCCATTCGACTACCCCCACCTATTTGTTAACAGTGAGAATGTCGGTCGAGCGCATTTATTTAGAGAAGTCCGTCGAGGAGGTTCTTAAGAAGTTTATGGCTGATAAAGCTATGTCTAAAGTTATTCAAGCATCGTCGACTAGGGGACTACAAGCCTCCCCTTTGATTGCATGACGCTCTAGACGTGCCAACCTCGCGACTGAGAAGCGAAGTATGCATCACGACGATCTGGCTAACGCGAAGCAGATCCCATCGATCTTACCAGATTATATCACACCTTTGGCTGGTGTGGTTAACCGCAACAACATCCCACTGGACTTCGAGTACACTTTGATCACTGTGTACATTCCGAAGGGAATACCCGTAGTTGGAAGCCAGTTGGGACAGATCCCATCACTAAAGAACATTGAATTTAACCTTTGAGATAGAAAGAACGACGCCATGCTTGCGCCTGATAGATACTTGACGAAGACAACTGGGAAGAATCCTTGCATAGTCTCCCAACCATGGATTACGGAGCTGGCGTAGTCCATGATACTAAATGTGATGAAGATTTCGCATTTTGGCCGACACCAGGAGGTTAACACTTGTGTTAAACTCCTCTTGTCATGCTACCATGGAGGATACATGTGGCTCAACAGGAAGATTACTGTGGATTCGATGTTGATCCACTTGATTACAGGATTGAGCATGCAAGGACCCGACCCTCAATAGTTTTACCCAGGGAAGGCCTCAGATCTCTCCCTGGAACAGTGCATCAAGGAGGATTATGGAAAAGTCAAAAAGGGAAAGTGAGGCTACAAGGTAGCCTCTATCTAGGATGGTGCAGTGCGCCTCGCTTGCCAACTCATAGCTGGCAAGCTCGTAAGAAAGAACTGCCCTACACAGGTCACCGAGTTTGTGGTGGACCTCACAGGAAAATGCATGGAGGGAATGCAAATGAATTGGGCGATTTACCTCGTCAACGAACTTGAGAAAGACTGTCGCGAAGCGCAGGATCAAGGGTACGAGTTCCATTTCAGCTGGCTACTCGTTTTGATTGCATTTGTCGCTTGGCAAATGCTGAAAGGTGCTACCTTCCCGGAGGTCGAACCATCAGAACCATTGGCTGCTATATTCTCAACCTTGTGGTACACCAATGATATGTCGAAGCAATGGCAGTCGAAYGTTGTGTTCCATGCCTACTATCAGCAACTGAAGGTTTCCATAGAGTCATTTCCACGCATGACACCGTGCACCTTGCACTAGTACAGACCACTAGCTAATTTCCACGCAGATCGACATTGTATCTATATCAATGCACATAGAAATGGGAGCAAGGAGGAGTTACAATCATATTACAAGTCGACAGATGAAGATATGGAGCAGATCACGAAGGAATGGCCGGAGGAATTTCAGACACATATCGTTGATGTCTAACTCTCCGATGCTGACATTATAAGAAGCCCCTTGGTCACCCAATTTGAGCATGTAGGATAGTCCAGTGCGAAGAAGAAGAAGAAGAAGGAGTAGGAAGTCCAGAATATAGATACCGATGAGGAGGACAACACCTCAAGAGGAAATGGATCTGGTTCACCGAGAGGAGGAGACAAAGTAAATGAAGAAGGAGAAGGGGATGAAGGAGAATGTGAAGCTACACCACCGAAGGATCCCCCTACCGAGACAGAAACACCAAAGAAGAGGAAGGTTTCTCCACAGAAACCTTCAGCAAGAAAGAAGACCCATGGCAGTAAGCCCCAGCTAGAGGCCATGCTCACGGAGGATGACATCAGCTTGGTCCGCGGAGCGATGGAGGATGCGTCTGAAGATCTCTTGAAGAGATATGGAGCGAAGCAGGAGGAGATATATGAGAGAATCGAGAAGGAACTGAAGGAAATGCAGCAGGCTATTCAATCTGTCAACGCAGTGTCTACTGCGCTTTCTTCGTCACAGGTTGCAGAATTGGGGGATGATCCCACCCAATTAAGAAGATTAGCAGATGCGACAAAGGCTCGACTCCAGAAAATCCAAGAAGAAAAGGAGAAGGCTACAAAACCCTTGAAGCAAGAGAAAGAGGAAGTCTTAGAGAAACTACGAGTTGCGCAGTACTGTGTAAACGCTTATGAAAATGAGAAATATGAGTTTCGGG
>JASDQU010435605.1:10379-22259 GCA_032191745.1 Picea mariana | reverse complement strand
TGTCCTAGTAGTGAGTGTGTCTCTCATTACCATAGCTTCTATGTTAGTGTTTGTCACCTCGAATCTATATTCCTCAGTACCTCATTTATGGAGGTGTCGATGAGTTTTTTGCAACCTCCAAGTGTCTTCTCTCCAGAATTGGGTAGGCATATGGATCTACTGTTAGGTGAATATGTTTTTTCCATACCTTACTTGGTTTGGCCCCTTCTACTCTTATTTTCAATTCTACTATAATCTCTTTAGGCTCATGTCATTTTGTAGTTGTGAAACTCATAGTTTCATTCTGGAACCCATACTTAAATTCTCATATTTACACACCCCCAACATAGGGGTTTGGTGACCTCAATATTTATTGCAACGCTTAGTTGTGTAGGTAAGGTTTGCAAAGGAGATTTCTCCTTTTAGGGGTGATATCAAAATACAATTCACAAAATTTCCAAGGGTTTTGGAAATCCGTCTTCATAAGAGATATGTATCATTCAATGTTAAATTTGTGCCATTTATCTTTTAAGTATAAAGAATAGATCCTAGAAAGTGGTCTATGTGCCAACATTTTGTAAGCTTGTTCAATAATCTTCTCACATACATATGTTAATCTTGCAATTTCCTAATCCTTTTTTGTATTTTCTTGCATTTGTTTTACCAGGTCAATTTTTATCTTGGTATTTTCATTACCGAGGAATTCTAAATTTTCATTAAAATATATTGAGGTTAAAGAAAATTTATTTTCCAGCTAAGTGATTTCTTGGTTATTCTCAATGACAAAAACAAAGTTATCACCTTTTGATTCTTCTTATTGATTCCATTGCTACTTCAGCTTGAGCAAGCAACAACTGTCTCATCAAAACTTTAACTAAATTTGTGGCGACAATGTGTGTTAGAATCCTCTTTTGCAGCCTATTCGAACCATATCTCATTATCCTCTTTGGAATATGCTCAGTAACATAGCTACTCTCTTCATGTATCACAAGTGTCTTTTCATCAACAAGGTTGTTGATTTATTCCTTTCCTTTAACAATTGGAACCCCTAATAGGGTGGCGGGATCTTCTTGCTATGGGGAATCTAGAATATCAAATGGATCCTTAGCTTGGGCTAAGGTATTTTCCTTTGCAGCCCTAGAAATATTTGATTCTAGTTCCTAATCTATTGAGGAGATATCCTCCTACTCCTTCTTCACACTCTGCTACTTCTTATGCAATAGTTGATATAGGCTCTCTAGCATCCATGGATTCTTCAGCTACTAGTGTTGGCACATGTTCTAAAGCATGTTATGAGTCTTCAATACATGGTTTTGATGCTACATTTTCTTCAGGATGGATAATGAACATGTCCCATGTGACATATGGTTGTATTCTTCATAATTCAACGAAAACAAATATCCTAAGCAACCCATGGTGCGCTACAACTGCTTATGTTCTCGATTGGACTTCTATATCCATCCTTTGGAGCAAATTCATTAAGTAATATGGAATGCCAATGATCATCCAATGTCTCTAATGTTCCAAGATCTTAAAATGTTGTGCCAACCTAAAAACCTCGAATTAGGATGGCATTTTGTGCAACTGTTTAGCAAACTCTATAGTAATTGCATTGATGTATCCAATGTGTGTGTCAAATAATGCCATCCATATTGTTTGTTGGAATATATGCTACATGTTAGTATTAATTTGTATTAAATCCATATCTATAGGCTCTCGTATGTTCAATGTTCCTCCCGTGATTTTTTGTGAACTCCATAGTTGATTTTCACTTCTACAATAACCCACACTTTGTGAAATCTATTGCCTATTTCTTAACACTTTCCTTGCTACTGCATTTGGCTGACATTGTCAATATCCATAGTGATATTATAGGTCGATGATTCACACTCATTTCTCATTCGTGGAAAATATGTTTTAGATTTATTACTATGGTGGAGGGTTGGTGAATCTTCTACATCCATAACTATTCATTATTAGTTACCATTATTCACACATTGTTTATGGAGTGATCAACAATTAATTCGAGTAATAAAGCATCAATACATATGATTAAGCATTTATTAGATTGATGAAGGCATTAAAGCCATTATTTATGTTTTTCACCCAAAAGTAACTGTCTTCATTTCTAATTGTAGTCATTTCCTTCAAAATTGGTGGCACAGGTTGGCCTCTTAGTTGATGAACTGATAGAGAGTTCATACCATCAGTATCAGTCACTCCATAGCCATATTTATAAAACATTGAATCCCTGTCACAATAAGGATTTCCTTAATAGAAGGCCCTTCCATACAATCTACCTTTTTAGTCAATGTCACCTCCCAAAAAAAAAATTGTAATCTCATCAACATCTATGCTTGAAAATGACTTCAAGAAAAAATTTGGTGTTCTCAATTTAATCGTGATCCTCTAATTGATTTAAAAATTGCAATTGCTCGAGAATTTGTGAATTCCCTCGGTGGGTTGCTAATTTTACTAGTTTTAAAATTGAAATTGTATGAGCTGACTCCCTTGGCATTATTTGTTTCACTGCTTTAGACTAGCACTTGGGCGTTGTTTGACACTCTTGGATGACTTTTATCCTCAATGACGCCCTGTAATGAACCAACCATGCATCCTGACAAATTGGATTTGAGTGTGTGACATAATATATGTGAAACCATAAAAATTTGTCCTTCCCTTCCAACGTCCTATTGCAACAACAAGTTTCTTACTAGAAAATACTTTTAATGTGCAACAATTGTCCACATTTTCTTCATCTTTTAACACGATGATACAACACCTAGGTACTAAATTTGATGGTATTGTTCAAAATTCAAGGTCTTAAAGGCTGCAAAATACATTGTCCGAGATGGCAACAACAATTTAAAATCTTCTTTGATGTTTTTAAATTCTTCCTGCCAAAACCGAAGTGAAAGAAACTAATGCCATTCGAGGAGACCACATACAGTTGTAGTTTTTGAATATGCTTGAACTTCTGATTGAAATTTGTGTGCGAGAGCCAAGCAATTTTGTGTGTAACTGAGCAATCCATGGGATATTTTGTGTGTTGTTGAGAAACATTCCCTGAGTTGCTACTATTTAATTCACTGCATTCCACACCATCACCATAATCCCACCAGAAACACCATTTCCTTTGTTGGGTAGCGGAAGAAAAACATAGCATATAAGAGAGCATAAAATAAGCAAGATGGAACACACATTAAACCAAGAACATCATTCATACACTTGACACAGTGATTGATGTGGAAACCCAAACCAAGAAAAAACCATGGGCAATGATTATTGGTCTTCTTCTTATTCAAGGGAGAACTACAATAGCCTTCTTAGTCATACAATCATCCTTTCCTCACACAGTTGTTGCTCTGCTCTATTCCTGTGTGAATGCTAAAAAAAAAAATTTAAATAAACCCCAACATTGGTCTCTCTAGCGACTAACATGTTCATCGGTTGTATTGCCATTTGGTCTCAAACACAAACATTGGTCTCTCTAGTGACTAACATGTTAGTCACTAGAGAGACTAACATTTTAGTCTCTTGTATAGCCATTTGGTCACAAACTAGGTCACTTGGTTGCTCTAGTGACTAACTGATCCTCCTTCGTTTGACCTTTTTACCTTTAGGTTTGGTCGCTCTAGTGACTAATATTCATCGTTCTACCGACTCAGAGTGGTTTATTGCCTAAGTTTTCCAGGGTTGTCTTGGTCACTCTTGTGACTAAAATTAGTCGTTCGACTAACTAATATTTGTCGGTAGCCAAACTTTTACCTATTGTGAATAGGATTCTTTTACCTATAATGATCTCAAAATACTGCACTAGGATGAACAATCTTCTGGTAATGATCACTGTAGACAATCACTAGTTCTGCGGGCTTCAACTTTTCAGTTGGCAAAAGTGTTCTTCGGGCATGACACGACGAGCTAAATAGGAAATTTGTCAACGGTCTKCTTGCAATGGGTATAAATCTTCCATGAACGTGGATCCATCCGTTATGGAGTGGTCCAATGTTCTGGTGGTGATCCTTTAATGCTTTTCTGTCCGTTYAGGGTGGAAGTCGAATGGKTATATTGGTCCAATGACTATATTTTTTCGCCACAACGAAGTGTCATATGTCATTGTACTGATATCTCGACGAAGCTCAATTCCTGTGATTTTTCTTTCTGCGAAGTTTCTTTTGGAATCTTCTGTAACTTTTCGATATTAGCTCTCTTCTTACTTATTTTCCTAGCCTTCTTCCCAGTGAGCTTCGTCTCGGTCATCCTTTTTTGATTCTGATTCTTATCTTCTCTCGACATAGTCACTTCTTCAGATCCAAGGGTAATACTCCTTCATCATATGGATTAGGTATTTCGGTCTTTTGTGGTTCATATAATTCTCTTATAGCTTCGACATCCAAGTCCCTACTATTTAATAGCTTATATCTATTCTCTTTTTCTTCCATTAAGTAGGTGATCCTTCTAGTCATAAATTCCATGAGTTCTTGCTTCTTCTCTTCTAGGGATTCCTTTTCTTCTTTTCTCTGGATCTGGTCTTTTTCAATCCAAATATTGCCTAACAAAGCTGGAAATGGGGCATGGTCCCCAACAAATTTAATAACTTCTAATTCTTCCTCTGTCAAAGCTGCATGGGTACTTATAGCTATCTGGGTAATCCTGCCACATAGGGTTACCATTTTTCCTTTAAACAACCCTATTTTTCCTAGTGAAGGAACCATAGCACGCCTTCCTAGGGTTTCCCAATTACTTTCTGTCATAATTTTCATCTGTGTTTCCTCATCCAGATCACATTCAATGTCGAAGTCTCCTATTCTTACTTCGGTTTTCTCCTTTTCTCTGAAGATCTCTGACAAACTAGCATCTTTATGTTCATTCAGGGTTTCTTTCATTTTCAGTAACATAATCTCTGATACTTTCTGGGGTTCTTCTATAATATTAGTCTCTTGATCTCCTTCAAGGTTTTCTTGCTTCATATTCATTTTTTCAAGTCTAGCAATCATTCTAGGACAATCCAGTACTTCATGGTCCATATCCTTACAACAGAGGCAACTAGGTTTTCCACCAGGGCATTCCTTAGCAATATGTCCTGGTCTTCTGCAATTGTAACAAAGAGTTAATCCTCTCTTTCTCTTCACTGATCCCCAACTTTTCCTATACTACACTCTAGGATCATGGTAGCTAGCCTGCAAAAAAAAATTTCTAGGATCCTGCATCCATTTGTTAGTCCAAACATTCTTTCTATGCATAGGTATAACATATCTATCATTCTCCTTATCATATTTATTCATATCAAAATTGCTTTCATATATCAAAGCCCTAGTTTTCAAGCTAGGACAAAATCTATCAATCATACCTAGATCCATACTCTAGAAAGAAAATTTTTCACTTGTCTTCCTTCTACAGAGAACAAAGCTTCCATATATAAAAACTTTTGACTATTCTTACCTTTATTAGAGCACAGAGCTTAGAAATATTACCTCTTTTCTATAGATCTGACCTCTTTCTTTCAAAAATTTCCAATTTTTACTTTTCTCAGAGCACAGAGCGTTCAGATATTGCTTCTTTTCTTCAAATTTGATCTTCCTTTCTTCAGTTCTTACCTTATCCCTGGCACAAATATTTACAAGTCAAGTAGAAAGATGCGCATTAGGGCAACAGATCTACGCATAGAGATTTCTTTCGTACAAAGTTTCTTCTTCCTCAATTCCCACCAATCACAGTTTTATGTCTCCACAAAAGAACCATTTGTTGGCACAGGGGCAGACCCAAGGTTCAATGCTACAACAACGCACCAACAAAACCCTAACTACTGGCCCTTTCGGCAACACCTGTGAAGCAGATGAAGTCTCACCCAAGGTAGAGGCAGGGTGGTTGCAAGAGTTAGGTGTTTGTAACCTTAGCTGGGACACAGATCTATGATTATAACACTTAGCAATCACTTAGCATAGATTATTCGTCAATATTCAACCCTTATGATACTTCACAGATAGAACAGACCATCGCAGTATGTACTTAGATCTAAGACAATTCAACACTTAGCCACAACAAGGTAGATTAGATTCGACAGATCAAGAACTAAGCATCTTACATACCAGATCTAACATTCGTTCATATCTCAAAAGCACAAAGCATAAATAGATCTATCTACAAACATCAAAGAACTTAGCAAAGGAAGAGACAAACACATCAGGTCGAGGCATAGATCGCAAGAAACAGATTTACCGTGGTTCACCCCCACCCTGGGGCTACATCCACAAAGTATTCTTCTTTATTAGCTTCAGTTAATCGCGTTACAGCATAGAGCCTTCCAAATCCATCTTCGCATAGGATAGAATATTTGCGCAACTCACTAGATCTTTCTTCTTTGCACTAAAAGCACAGAGCCTTCTACAATATCCTGCACTTAGTCTCTTACACTGTGCACAAAGAATTTACAATCATTACCAGCACTTAACACAACTTGCAACTCTTCGATCACATACATCACACTCTACTACTCTTCTCCCCCGCCTCCTACTTACTTCACCTATACATCTATTTATACATACAACAATGGGCCTAAGCATGGGTAAACCCATGGGTTGATATCCCTTTCCCATTACATTATCCCCAAAAACCCAAAAAGGACCCAAAAATGGGTCTAGATTCCACGATTTCTTCTTCATGTTGCGCTACATCTTTGACAAGTTGTCGAAGTCCCAAAAATGGTCAAATATGACCAAGTGTTCCTCAATACTTGGTCAGGGCCAACAAGCCCCCAACACTCACCTATGACTCATCCTGAGTCACTCAGGTTTGGGTAACTTTTCCTCAAAGGTCTCGAGCTTGGCTCGAGCTGCTTCGACTTGTCTTTGTGCTACTGCTTCTTTATCGATGAATTACTGAACAACCAATTTGCTGATAGGTCTTTCCAGTTGCTGCTCGACTGTACCAACTACTTGTTCTAGTAGTGTTCCTTGGCCTTCAATTTCTTCAAAAAATAGGTAGGCCTCCTCCTGGATCGGATGGAGTTTCTTGGTGACTTCCATCACTCTGTTCTGTGTGGTAAGAACGAGTTGTTGGGTAGTGTGTTGTTCCTAGAATCTCTTCATCCTCTTGATGGGTGATAGGAGCTTGAGATGTGCATGTACTGTATATGCATGTTTCTTTTCTTCCTGGAGTTGGGACTCTAGTTTCTTCAACTCTTGGTGTTCAGATAGTTGTTCATATATCTGCGTGCTTCTACTACTTAGCCTTTACATTCTGGAGCAAGTGTTTTAATCCTCTGGACTGCTCTCTGAGCATTCAATTCTCATTGGTCGCGCACTTATTATGGATTTTGTGGTATGGTCTGAAGCTCTAATTCCATGACCCTTTGTTGAAGTTGCTAAATAACTTCAACCATCTTCATTACTTGGTGCTCTATGGGCTCTTCGGTCTTTTTCTCTAAGCCAATCACAGAGTGAAATTCTCTGTTGAATGCTTCTTCAATTCCTATCTTCTTTGCGAGAAGATACTCTTTCTCTTTTTGGATCTTCCCTTTTCCATCTTCAAATTTTGTTTGGAGAGCATCCTTCCCTTGTTGCCCAGCTTAGTGTTGTTCAATAATTTCCTTCTATGCTTTCTTTAGGGCCTGGGTGGTCTGTTCTTTTTCTTCCTGAGCATGTCGAAGGTGTACTTTGATTGTATCAACAATCTTGCAGAGATGAACTAATTCATCTCCCACTTATGTTGTTCCTTTTGCTAGAGGTGCAGTAGAGATTGCTTGGCTAGACTGGAGTGCTTGTTGTACTCCTTGGAGTGCAATCTCAATTTGGCTATACATTTGTTCCTGCTTCGCCTCCTTCTCTATGATTTCCTTTGAAGCATCATTGACCACTGCAACAATGAAATCAAAGTCATCCAACATAAGGGAAGTTCACATCTTGGTCACAGGGGTTCTTGGTTTCTTTCTGGAGGAAAATTTGAGAGGTGAGACCTTCCTTTTCTTTGATGAGCCTTCTTCGTCCCTAGGTAGTGGTACTTCGACTTTTTKTTGTTTAGTTTCTATACCTTCTTCATCATCACCTTCTTCATATGGTGTAATGGAAGTTGTCCTTATAGATTGGTTGTCAACATCCTGGATTGCTTCAATCTTCTTCGACRTCTCTTCTTTCTTTGTCTTACTGGGCCCAGGTGTATCCTGCACAGTTTCGGGGTTGTTGATGTTAGACATTTCTACAGGGTYTGCTGAAACAAGGAGGTTCACAGACCATTCCTTGTTGATCTCTTCTAGTTCTTCTTCTGTCAGCTTATAATAGSACTGATTTTTTTCCTGGTGCTCATCAGCGCGTGGGGTTAGGTATATAAAGTGGCGGTCCATGTTGAACTTTATCAGAGGTTGGAATCTTTGTAAAGTATTCAGGGTTATGTGAGGTTCACTTCTTATGGATGMTTTCAATTGGTTATAGTACGCATGGAAAATGGCATTCGTTTTCCATTGCTTGCTCATGTCGTTCAAGTACYATAATGTACTGAACATCGCGGCTAATGGCTCAAAGGGGTCAAGGTCTAGGAAAGCTGCACCTTTTGGTAGCTCCCATGAAACAAAAGTGATCAATATCAAGAGCCATCTAAAATGCAATTCATGCCCTTGATCTTGGGCTTCTCTACAGTCAATCTCCAGTTGATTCACCAGGTACTTCACCCAGTTCATCTGTAGTCCCTCTATGCACTTTCTTGCGAGGTTAACTACAAAACCATATACTTGTGTTGGTCGATTCTTGCGTACCAAATTCTCTGTGATCACTTGGCATGTGAGGCACACTGCGCCACTTTCAATAGAAGCTACCTTGTAGCCTCTCGCGCCTTTCTTAACATTGCCATAGGCTTCTTTGATTTTTTGTGCTAGAGCACGGTCTACAATTTTTCCAGGATAGTACTCATGGGGATCAGTGCCCTACATGCTAAGCCCAGTGATCCTATTGATCAGTGCCATATCAATAATTATGYGATGATMTAACCATAGGTATCCTYTGTGGTAACTTGCTAGMAACAATTTTACACAGACATTCACCTCCTGGTGTCTGCCGAAGTGTGGTATTTTCATAACGTTGAGCAAAGTAGAATGCGCAAGGTTCATCGTCCATTGTTGAKGGATGAGCTTCRAATTATTTCCCTTAGTTCTCATCAAGTACTTATACGGGGTGATCATGCTGTAAAATTTGTGGTCCACCAAGTTGAAGTTGCAAAACTTCAASATTGCAACCTAATATTGATCTGCGCGGTAGGTGCGTGCTCCTTTTGGTAGATATGTAGTGACTAGGGTGTATTCAAAGTCTCTAGGGAAATAGTCCATGTTAATCTCACTGCTCAGACGGGGTATGTAACATGGTAGGATGGATGGCACTAACTTCACRTTGGCTATGTCATCCTTATGCTTAGTTCTTCTCTCTTCGCTAGCTCAAGATGTTCCTACTTRAGCAGTCGATGGGGAGTCTTGCACTCCTCTCATCGATGATTCTTGGACTCTAGTGGACATTCTTCTTTCTGACATGACTCTCTTAGTMATTAAATTGAGAAAGACCTTTGTGACAGATTCCTCAAGTGCGGTGAGCTCGTTGGACATACGCACTCGAGAAAGATAATCAGGGTCACAATGATCTCAAAATACCACACTAGGATGAACAATCTTCTTGCAATGATCACTGTAGACAATCACTAGTTCTGCGGGCTTTGACTTTTCAGTTGGCAAAAGTGTTCTTCGGGCACGAAGTGATGAGTTAAATAGGAAATTTGTCAACGGTCTTCTTGCAACGGGTATGAAGCTTCCATGAATGTTGATCCATCCATTATGGCATGGTCCAATGGTTTGGGGTTGATCCTTTAATGCTTTTCTCTTTGTTCGGGGTGGAAGTTTAATGGGTATATCAGTCCAATGGCTATATTTCCTTGCCACGACGAAGTGTCATATGTCGTTGTTATGATATCCCGATGAAGATAAATTTCTGTGATTTTTCTTTCTGCAAAGTTTCCTCTAGAATCTTTTGTAACTTTTTGATCTTGGCTCTCTTCTTACTTAGCTTCCTAGCCTTCTTCCCAGTGAGCTTCATCTCAGTCATCCTTTTTCCATTCTGATTGTTATCTTCTCTTGACATAGTCACTTCTCCCTGCTGAGATTCTTTCTTCAGATCCAAGGGTAATACTCCTTCATCATATGGATTAGGTATTTTGGTCTTATGTGGTTCCTCTAATGCTCTTATAGCTTTGACATCCAAGTCCCTCATGTTCAATATCTTAGATCTATTCTCTTGTTCTTACMATAAGTAGGCGATCCTTCTRGTCATAAATTCCATGAGTTCTTGCTTCTTCTGTTCTAGGGCTTCCTTTTCTTCTTTTCTCCATATCTAGTCTTTTTSAATCCAGATCTTTCCTAACAAAGATGGAAATGGTGCATGGTCCTCTATAAATTTAATAACTTTGAATTCTTCCTCTSTCRAAGMTCCATGGGTACTCATAGCTATCTGGGTAATCCTGCCACATAGGGTTACCATTTTTCCTTTAAACAACCCTATTTTTCCTAGTGAAGGAACCATATCAGRCCTTCCTAGGTTTTCCCAAGTGCTTTCTGTCATAATTTCCATCTATGTTTCCTCATGCAGAGCATAGTCAATGTCAAATTCTCTTATTCTTTCTTCGATTTTCTCCTTTTCTTTGAAGATCTCTGACAAATTGGCATCTGTATGTTCATTAAGGGTTTCTTTCATTTTCAGTAACATAATCTCTGATTCTTTCTGGGGTTCTTCTATAATCTTAGTCTCTTGATCTCCTTCAAGGTTTTCTTGCTTCATATTCATMTTTTTAAGTCTAGCAATCATTCTAGGGCAATCCAGTACTTCATGGTCCATAGCCTTACAACAGAGGCAACTAGGTTTTCCACCAGGGCATTCCTTAACAAGATGTCATGGTCTTCTGCAATTGTAACAAAGAGTTAATCCTCTATTTTKCTTCACTGATCCCCAACTTTTCCTATACTACGCTCCAGGATCATGGTATCTAGCCTGAAAAAAATTCTTTCTAGGATCGTGCATCCATTTGTTAGTCCAAACATTCTTTATATGCATAGGTATAACATATCTATCATTATGCTTATCAGATTTATTCATATCAAACTTTCTTTCATCTATCAAAGCCCTAGTTTTCAATCTAGGACAGAATCTATCAATCATACCTAGATCCATACTCTAGAAAAAAAAAATTCACTTGTCTTACTTCTATAGAGCACAAAGCTTTCAGATGTAAAAACTTTTGACTATTCTTACCTTTATTAAAGCATAGAGCTTACATATATTACATCTTTTCTGCATATCTGACCTCTTTCTTTCAAAAATTTCCACTTTTTACTTTTCTCAGAGCACAGAGCATTCAAATATCGCTTCTTTTCTTCAAATCTGATCTTCCTTTCTTCAGATCTTACCTTATCCATGGCAAAAAGTTTCACAGATTGAGTAGAAAGTTGCACATTAGGGCAACAATTGTACACATGGAGATTTCTTTCGTACAAAGTTTATTCTTCCTCAGTTCCCAACAATCACAATTTCAAGTCCTGGAAATGGAACCATTTGTTTACACAGGGGCAAACCCAGGGTTCAATGCTACAAAAACACACCAAAAAAACCCTAACTACCGGTCCTTTCGGCAACACCTACGAAGCAGATGAAGTCTCACCCAAGTTAGAGGTAGGGGTGGTTGCAAGACACAGGTGTCTGCAACCTTAGCTGGGATAGAGATCTGTGATTATAACACTTAGCAATCACTTAACATAGATTATTCGTCAATACTCAACCCTTATGATACTTTGCAGATAGCACAGAGCATCATAGTATGTACTTAGATCTAAGACAATTCAACACTTAGCCACAACAAGATAGATTAGATTCGACAGAT
>JASDQU010435604.1:105018-122660 GCA_032191745.1 Picea mariana | reverse complement strand
CCTATTCCAAGGCCCTAGTCCTGAGCTAGTGTATGCACCCTACAAACAAAAGAGTCTAATTGATTTTAATTAGCGTTGCTTTTAATGGGATTTTTAAGTCACAAGGTACGAAAGTGAAACTGATGGTGTGTAAAAAGACTCAAAGCAAAATGAACAAGAAATGCTTGGAAACAAACTTTTACTAAAATGCAAAACCAGCAACGTTTCAACAAGAAAGACTTCTTTTCTTTTCAACTTTACTAAGATTTCATGCAGTAAATATGAAGGATTTTCGCTCAAATCTACGAGCTACTTATACTCTAAATGCACTACAAAAACTTATGCAAAAAGACTTCTTTCCTAGCTCCTGATGCAACAACACAATCTTCAAATCGAGAAGAAAATGAAACAAGAATTTTTTTTTTTTATTTCACTGCAAAATAACGCAACAAGGAAAATTGTTGACAAGAACAAAACAAAGAGAATGAAAAGAAAACTCTGGCTTAAAGCGCAGATCGCAAAAGAATCAGAGCACAAAATGCAAAAAGCAATCAAGACAGCACCGATTCTAACACTTGCCTAAAAACCATAAAACAAATATTTTTTCCTCTTTTGTCTTTTCTATCAAAACATCAACTAACAAACACAGGCTAAGGATAAGATGCCCCAACCTGCTAACTATGCAGCTCCAGACTCTATACCCCTGAGAGGATCTCTTCTCACCACAGGAGGGGATGACTGCCCCACCCAAGATGAAAAGCTACCAGTCAAGCCCACAACTGTCACCAAGACAGCACGCGTGCAAACGCGTGCTAAGCTACAACAGCGCGCGGGTACCCGCGGGCAAGACTTAAACAGGTCGCGGGTCTATATAAACGCCAAGATTAAACAACACACAAACAACCCAGACCTGAAAAAGGCCTCTGGTATTGACAACCAGGGTCTCTAAAAGGCTTGGATGCTATTACTTCAACAGAAAAGGAAAATTTTCAAAAAAGAAAACAAATACGAAGAATAACTAACACAAAAAGGCAGACTGAAAAACAAGACAATAAATCAACAGGACCCAGACAGGATCCAGAACGCCCCCTGAGAAGGTAAACTTCTGACAGGGAAGAGGAGACTGTCTCTCAATCTTTTCTGAATGCTACACGCTACTGAAACCTTTGTAGCAAGCGTTCAAACACGGGCTACAGAAGGTTAGGGCGCGGGTTACACGCGTGCAGGCCTTCTGCAGGCCGCGTGTACCTCTGTGTGTCCCGAGAATAAATGTCAAGCAACAGTCAAGGAAAAACTGGTATTGATAACCAGGTTCCCTGCTAGCATTGACCTAATAGACAACAAAATAAACAAAGAAACAGAAACTGAACTTCTTTGAACTACCCAAGAACCTCTAATGAAATCCGGAAACCCTAAGAGTAAAATCTCCCCAGTGTAGTCGCCAATTCTGTTGTGGGGTATTCTACCCTACGGACTAACAAGCTAGGGCTTAAACTTGCATGCAGATCATGACCCTTCATAAACTACTTTTAACCTTCTACCCCAAATCTAAAACCCTTTTTCACATGCACACATGGGAAGAATCAACTAACCTTTTTATCGACGGTTGGTGTAGATCCTCCATTGAGCTTTATCCCCTTGCTTCTGTTGCTCCTTCCAAAAATCGATCCTGCAATCAAGACAAAACTACGCATGCATGCTATTGTTCTACTAGAGGATTAGAGATTAAACATAAATCAGATAAAACATATAAGACTCGTGTATTTGGGACGGGAAAAGTATCTTTTTATTAATCTCAAGATGAATCAACTTACAATGATTATAGAGACCGGCCACCGCTCCTCAATCCTGATCCTGGGCTCCTCCTCTTCTTTGTCCTCCAACTGCTTTGCTTGAATTCTCCTAAAGCTTAAGGAAAGGCTAAAGGGTTGGGACAAAACGGATTCGGCAATTGGGCAGAGTTTCTTTGCTATGATTTTCCTCCTTTTAATAGTACCCCTACCCCTTCTTTTATAGGCTAGAAGGAGCTAGGGTTTTAGACGAACTCTCGGCCATGCATGGCTGGGAGTTCCAGTTAACTGACCCAAAGCTTTTTGTCCCAGCGGAAACTTTCCTGATTTTTTGCTTTGTTAGGTAAACGTGGGTTGTAGTGGGCCAGCCAGCGTTCCAACGCGTGCAGCAGAAGGCCTGCCAGCTTTCCAACGTGCCCAGTGATAGGTTAGGGCACGGGTTACTTAATTTAGGAGGTTTTTGAAGAGTCTGTTCAGCATGGCTTTGGCAATGAAGGGAAATGAGTTGGCCTGATGCCAAGTAAGCATGGATAGTGCAATTTAGGGTTATAACAGGTATGTTAACTCTGGAGAGTGATACGCTACCCTGATTGGCTATTAGGCCTAGGCTTTGCTTCCAGAATTATTCTCTGTCAAGTTTAAGGTGCTCGGGGGTGGCTTCGGCCTATGGTTGTGTGACAATATTTCTATATTGTTTATGGTTAAACGAGCACACCTATTATTTCTAATAGGTTATGGGCCCACACTATCTTCAAACAGTATAACCACTGGAATATAGATTTGGAGGATTTGCTCAGTTAGAGTTGTAGTTGCATTCAAAGTTTTTGTTGTAGCAACAAAACCCTAACCCTCTTGTTGAGGCACCTTAAGTGAAGATATTGACCTAATTTCTGGATAGCCTAGTGCACCCTAACCTAGCACACCTCCTGGTACTCTCAACAAGATAAGATGTCAAGTTTGAGTTTTTGGTCAAAGTCAAAGGTTGACCAAGTCAAAATCAAAGGTTGACCAAGTCAAAGAAATCATGACTTACTCTATGAAGTCAGAAAACAAGTTAGAAGGGGCTTCTAACTTCAGAGCATGGAAGACAAGGATTGACCTCATCCTTGCCAAGAATAAAGTGTTGGATATTGTGAAAGGCAAGATCGTGGAACCACAGTTTGAAGAAGGAAAAGAGGGAACCTCAGAACGTTGCAATTATGGAGAAGCTCAAGGACAATGACATCAATGCCATGAGTATCATAGTGGACTCTGTAAAAGACCACTTGATACCCTACATCTCTCATCTTGACTCATCTAAGAAGATGTATGATGCCCTAACTAACCTCTTCTCAATCAGAAACATTGGAAAAGTAATGAGTCTGAAGAATAAGCTCCGTGAAATAAAAATGAATGATGATGACAGCATAACATCATACCTTGTGAGAATCTCTGAGTTAAGAGATCAACTACAAGCTATTGAAGAAATCATTTCATAGAAGGAACTGGTAAATATAGTACTCAATGGTCTTCCCAAGACATGGTATGCATTTTTCGCAAGCATGAACACAAGAAAGGAGTATCCCACATTTGAAGAACTTTGGACTTGTTGTGCACAAGAAGAATCAAGGATTAACGCAAAATATAAACCCAAAAGAAATACGATGATCAAGCTTTCAAATCAAAGTTCAAGAATTTCAGGAATAAGAAGAAGTTTGGCTCAAGGAAGAAACCAAATCAAGAAAAGGATATGTCAAAGATGCAATGCTTCAACTGTCGAAAATATGGTCACTACAGAAACCACTGTCCTAAGTTAAAGAAAAGGAAGGAAACAGACGAAGCAATAGTTGTCGAAGAAAGGGAACCCTCAAAGAAAGTCAAGCAGGATAAAACATACTTCTTCTTCTAAGTCAAGGTAGCAATACTCTTCAAAGCTCTTGTATATATCATTTTTACATAGTTCATCTACATATCATGTATATCTATTTCTTAGAAGAAAATATGTTCAAGGGAAACAATACATATGGAATAATAAAAGGATAAGGATTGTTATTATGATCACTACAAGTCAAGCGATACACATGAAAAGATGAAGTGCGTTGACAAACTTTGGTACCAATTCCTGTGGAAGCTATTATATAAGTAACAACTGCCAAATAAGTCGAAATTAGAATCAAACCTGAAGAGACCCAGAAGAAGTCAAAATAGAGGAAATTAGAAAAATACTTGTGACACCTTGCAGAAGGCAATAAGAATGCAGATGAAAGCGTGGACTATCCTAGATGGAGGGAGATGATTACAGAATTCCAAAAGAATAGCATGCATTCATGCATGAAACAAGGATTAGGAAGGAGATAATCCTAAATAATATGATCCATTAAGGATTATGAAGTATCTATCCATGTTCCTATTGAAAGTAGCAGCCACGAAAAGCAACACATGTTCGATTTGACTTTAGAAGAAGCCTTCTTCGAAAAGAAGCCTTAAAGTATCCTTGGTTGTCCATCTACATCCATGATCTATTGATGAAAGTAAGAGGTTGTAATCTTCAGGGCATGGAATCTATAGAATATTCCATGGACCCAAGAGCTAAAGAGAAACATGAGGAAGAACATGAAGGTTCCAAGAAAGAAAGAAAAAGCCAGAATAACCAATTAATATACTGAGAATCACAAAAGACTACCATCTTGGTTTGAACTCACTAAGAAGCAATCGAACAGAAGAAATGGAAGTTATGGTAAAGAACAGTGTGAAAAAAGACTTATGAATGGAAGCATTGCAAGACTCAGAAGTTCTTCCAGAAGGAGGAAGAAGACTATGACAACATCTTGTTCCAGATATACCTCTTGTAGTATCCATGGATTGGAATTTACATGTAAAAGATTGTTCTTCCCAATAAAGCAAGTGAGAAAGAAGCTTATACCAGAAAGAGACCCATGTATGCAGATATAAGAAGACCTTGTATGGATTCAAACAACTCGATGCACAGTATCTCATATACACCAGAAGTGTGGTGAAAACTTTCTATGACAGAGACAGTATATCAGAATAATTAGTCAGAAGTCTGGGATGATGGATTGTTAATCCATGGAAAACTCTCATGATGACAGAAGAAGTGCTACATGGATATGTTTCAGTTTGATCCTTGCCATGATGTCATGAGCTAGCAGGAAACAGAAGTGCAGAATTCAACCATGATATATTGTAATGATCAGATCTATATGAAGCCTTCAGAGAAAACCAGTGTTCCATGACAGATCAAAGTACATTGAGATCAAGCATTACATTCTCTATCATGAAGTCCAGAAAAGAGAAGTGGTACTTCTCCAATATATATCCACAGATGAGAAGATAGCAAATATTTTGGTAAAGCCTCTGTCCAATATGAAAAAGTTTGCGTACTTAAGAAACAAGTTGGGGCTCGTGGAGATAACTTCATTATTGAAAAAGGAAGAGATTACTCCCATGTTGGGAGGGAGCATTGATGTGTTATTGATTTATGGGCAATCATTTTTCAGTTCCAAAAATGGTCCAGGATGAGCAGTTCCTTTCCAGTTCGGAAATTGGTTTGAGATTTCTGACGAATGGGCATTTTCTAGTTTGGAAAATGGTCCAGATCGGACAATCATTTTCGTAATGAAAATGGTTTGATAGATTGTAGATGTACCATAGGCAGTGATTCCCCTTATGGATAGTGTGGGGGAATGGTCTAGGATAGACATTCTTCTTAGAAGTCACTTTGAGTAGTGTTCAAGTAAAATGGTCTGCCTCGTCAGGCAATCATTCTTTCGAATTTCATAGTTGTGAGAAGTTTCGAAGAATGGCCCGTTTTGGAGGTTGGTGCAGGACAGTCATTCCCTAGGGTAGACTCATTCTATCGAGGTTGCACTATGATTAGTGCTGGATAAATGGACCAATTAGGTGAATTGTCTAGGCTCAGCAATCAAGGACAAGCATTCCCTAGGGCAGACTCATTCTCTCCAGGTTGCACTATGACTAGTGCCCGAGGAATGGCCCAGTTAGGTGAATGGTCTAGGATCAAAAATCAGGGATAGTTATTCTTCTATGCTTGAGAAGAATAGTCCAGATATCCCATGGCTGATGTTTTACCTTCTGAGGGTAGATGCTCTTCCAGATCTCACAGATGTGAGTGGAAGAATGGCCCAGATGACTCAGTTTATATCATGATATTGTTTTATGCAGGTTGATATCAGATGATACGATTTCTATGGAGACTGTATGTCTCTGGACAGTAGATGTATGCTACTGTGGTGGATGTGCTCCACTGGTTGTGACTATGTGTCACTGATTAAGTAGTCATGTGCTACTTGGTGTGGTTGTGTATCACTGGATATTAGTTGTATACTACTATGGATAGACACAGTTGTGTTCTATTGAATGACATTGTTATGATTGCCATAGAGACTATCGATAGTGTTGAAAATAATTATCAGCTAGATAGATAGTCAATGTACTGATGGATAGACATTCTCCAGACAAAAAATGGTCTAGGACATTTATTCTTCTAGGACGTATGCCCGGATTAGAAGAATAGTTTTTGTATCACTCTATGGAGTGAGTGACTTTTTCAACATCATGTATGATTACTCAAATGGAGTATGGCTTCGAGAGATGATGTGGTTGATTCTATCAAATGATATTGATAGTGATGATGGTGCTCATTATTTAATCATGAGATAACCTGTGTGGCTATGATGATGCTATCAGTTGAATGGTATGTTTGTGCTCAAGACCATTGCTTTCAATACCTCCCTAGCTAGAAGGGAGTGTTGATATTATGGTAGCTGCGGGAGGTATTAACCTCCATGTGTAACCCTGAAAAGAATAGAATATTATGGGAAGCAAGAAGAAACCCTAAAGCATTGGACATAATCCTAGAAAACAAGTCGGCTAAAGGAAATATTTAATATTGAGTTTTTAGCCTCTAGAATGAGAAGTCGGCCCAGATAGCTAAGGAGGAGTAGTGTAAATACAGGATGCCAAAGCTCATTTGACACACACAGCTCGCAACTGCAAAAATTTAGTTGTGTGCAAGTTTGGAGAGTAGTTGCAATTGCAGCTACTACAACTTGCATTTTCGGTTTCAGTCTTGGACTCTCTCTTGGTTATGATTTGGAATTTATGCTCAGTATGCTAACTCTAGAGAGTGATACACTACCTTGATTGGATATTAGGCCTAGGGTTTGCTTCCAGAATTATTCTCTGTCAAGGTTAAGGTGCTCGGGGGTGGATTCGGCCTATGGTTGGGTGACAATATTGTTATATTGTCTATGGTTAAATGAGCACACCTATTATTTCTAACAATATTTACACCATCAATTCCTCCATGAATTCCACCATAGACTCTAAAATGGAAACCCTGAAACAAGACATGGAAATCTAGCTTGAATCCTTTGCGAGCCAGCTCTTAGTCGAACTAAATGTCCCTGGAGTCTTTCCCTTATATGACCAACCTTTGCACCCCGAAGGTGATACTTCCTCCACTTCCCAAAATTTTCATTCCAATCACTTTCAGCATGACCTACACTTTCCTAGAGTGAATGTGAAAAAATTTGATGGTTCAGACCCCACGGGCTACGTCACCCAAATGGAACACTACTTCTCTTTGCACGACATTACCAATGAGTTGGCCAAACTCTGTTATGGTGTTCTCCATTTGGATCCTGAACGTTGGCAATGGTGGCAATGATGTAAAAAGGCATGCCAAGGGTATGTGGCTTGGATACAGTTTGTTGCATAGATTTATGACTGCTTGACACCGACACCCATCATTTAGGCCGTTTGACCAAGTTGATGTTAGAAAAACAGGATCGTGGAGCAATAAAATAAAACAAATGTGGAAATAAAACACAAAAGATACACAATACAATAGAGACACAGATATGTGTGGTTCACCTAGTGTGGCCTACGTCCACCAGAGAAATTTCCAGGTCCTTCCTTTTTATTATCCAGCAAAATGAAGGGATACAACCTACATCATGCATGTTGTAACTTCCTCTTATTTCTCTCACAGTCTCCTCTCTCGGAATACAATATTTGCAATAACACATAGCCGCAATACATTTCCCTCATAAAAGATGGCTTCCTTCTAGGGAAAAAAACCCTAACATAACTTCTATCGTCAGATCTGTGACCTTATAATGAACGGTCCAAATTTACTATGAAATTACAAAATACATTTACAAGGCAATTTTTCCTTCAGGGCTCGCTTGCCCCCAGACCCCACAAGGGGGAAAACCCCCCTGCGTGGAGGAGTGTACAGTCTTTATGGGGTATAAACATGGCTGGAAAAAAAGACCTATGAATCAGGAAGATAATCACTCTCCACAACCAACAATTGAAACAAATTGGCCTAGTGGAAGAGTTTATATGTAAGGCTTGTGCATACAGAGCCTCATAAAACATAAATCTAAATATAGAAATTCTATCATGTTTACTTCTTTATTGATTGTTCAACATAGTTCAGCATAATAACAATGTTCAACAGAATAAAAAAAATGAACAACATAACAAGGAACAGTACGTTCAGCATAATAATAATGAACAACATAACAATAATGAAATGTATTTACCTCAAACTGATGTTGAACTGAAGATGGACTGAAGTTGATGAATCCTGCTCAAGCTGATTAACCTCCCAGCCAGCTAGGAACAACCTATTTAGCTCCCTAGCCCCAGGATTCCTTACGGTTTCCTGGCCCCCGAGCCCAAAATTTCCAGCAACACGTGCCCCCTGTGAGAGTCCTCAAGTCAGCTGTAAGCAAAACAGATGCAGAACAGATACACAGTTCCCAACTGCTTCCTCCCTTCTCCTTCCCTTCTCCAATTTTTCTCACCTTCTCCTAATATGAAAATATTACTCAACCCAAAATATCGCCCTTCCCAAGTCCTCTCCCCTGTCTTATCTTCCTTCTCCTCCCTTATCCAACCTCCTTCCCCTCATTAATCACTCAACCACCTTATCCCCCCCCATAAATTGGTTCAACTACCAATAACAATTATATTATAAAATAAGTCTTCAAAAAAATCTATTTTAATAATTTATTAAACTAATTTTTATTAATCATGATAACTAAATAGTTAATTAGGGTTGTTACATACACCCACCCTTCAAGAAACTTCTTCCCGAAGTTAGTGTAATTTACAAAACAAGGGAAATGACACAAGGTTCATACATTCATACCCAATAAACAACATTATCATTAAGTAAGCAAAAGAAAACTCATACATACTAGTGTACATGTGCAAGAAATACATGTGTAGCTAGCACATACAAATCTCGTGCATGTACTAATGACAATAATTATCACACCTATAGTAATTCTTGTATGTGTTCAATCCAATCAACAAGACTATTCATTTTATAAAAGATAATAAACCAATTATGTTTGTGAAATCCCTTAATTACAATAATCTAGCTCAACAATGTTTATTTAGACAATTGTAGTTCAGTTAAGTAATTATGAATATACATATATACCTATTTTCTTTTCAGAAGGAAAAACAATAAATTCCACTATAAGGCAAATCCCCATACCCTCTCAACTATTTCTATTCATCCTTCCTCCCTAACTTACTTCCATCTTCCATCCCTATCCTTCCTCTATTGGACTATCTTGGAGCGTCAACTATATTGACCTAACTCCAAATAGAACCTATGAGCGGAAGTGTCACTATCTTGACCAAGCTTCCCCAACATGCAACTGACAGTCATCATCACACGTCTAGGGGAGCGTGAGTAAACACCGTCCTCCCATGAATTCAGTTTTTAGAGGATACACGGTAGGAAATGCATCCACCCCTCCTAATAGGACTAGGGTCCACACCCTACCATGGAATATACAGTGGCATTATGTTGCTGGGAATTTTGTCATCGTATATTCAATTTTAGGCAGTCTCGCCACTTGAAAAACCCGCACTGGTCCACATATCATAGCAATGCATTCGAACCAACATAATTTCACATACAAAGATTCATACCATTTTTATTATTATTATTATTTTTGTTTTCAGTCGGTGGACATGACATCCACTTTTATTACCATTATCCTTTAGCTATTTCATAGCCCATTGACCTGCACATTAGTCTATAACACAAACTCATACATATCTATGCATTATCATCATGTAAATGCATTCGATCATAATCTCAATTCGGTATCCACGTACCAACAACTTTAGATATCAAAATTTTCAAGTTAGAAATAGATCGCATAATATCCCCATAATTCAATTAACGTGAACCGTTCATAGAATTTTGATTCACATAATAGATTGCATCATATCCATCATCATTCAAATAACGTTAAACATTCATAGAATTTACATTCACATAATAGATCGCATCATATCCATCATCATTCAAATAATGTTAAACATTCATAGAATTTACATTCACATAATAGATCGCATCATATCCATCATCATTCAAATAACGTTAATCATTCATAGAACTTACATTCACATAATAGATCACATCATATTCATCATCATTCAAATTTTAAACATCCATATAGGTTCATATGTCTTAAAAGTTCAAGTGTAACATTTATAGTTTCATAGTGAATATAAAATAAAGGTGATTAAGCCTAAGGTAATCCTAGTTGTCTAAGTCAAAAGGTGGCGTTACATACACCCAACCTTCGAGAAACATATTCTTGAGGTGGTCAAAAAAGTGAGGAGTAATCTCATCGTAATGTCTCAGCATCCTCCCAAGTAGCAGATCCTAGACTATACTTGTCCTACTGGACCTTAACTTGGTCTACCAGACGGTTCCTGAGTTGTTGAACTCTACGGTCCAATATGCGTAATGGTTCTACCGTGAGGGTTCCCGCATCCGATACCTACAATTCCTTCCAATTTAGTTTATGTGATTCGTCAACAACATAATGACGTAGAATAGATACATGAAAAACATTATGAGTTTTATGCAAGTGGGGTGGCAGTACAAGACGATAGGCAATGGGTCTAATTTTCTCTTGGATTTTGAACGGTCCTATAAATCGAGGTGACAACTTTGTCCCCTTTCTGAACCGAATGGTACTCTTATTGGGTCTGATACAAATGAAAATTTGATCTCCCACTTTATAACTTCGGTCAGTCTTATGTGCATCAGCATAATTTTTTTGTCTATCATGTGCTTCCTTTAGTCTCTGCCTAATCTGTATCACCTATTCCTCCATCTCTTGAATCAATTTTGGCCCAACTGTCACGCGGTCTTCTAATCTTTCCCAACTCAACAGTGTTCTGCATGGCCTTCCATATAGAGCTTCGTAGGGTGGCATTTTGATGGAGCTATGAAAACTATTATTGTAGGTGAACTCTACCAAAGGTAGGTACTTCTCCCAATGGGTTTGATTATCCATAACATACATCCTAAGCATGTCTTCCATAACCTAATTTACTCTCTTGGTTTACCCATCTATTTCAGGGTGATAAGTCGTGCTTAAGTTCAACTGAGTCCCCAACACTGACTGCAAACTTGTTCAAAAAATTGAAGTGAATCTGGAGTCCCTATCTAAAATGATCTTCTTGGGTATCCCATGCAAACGGATGAACTCACTTACAAACACGCATGCCACATCAGTGACATCATAAGTGTCTCTAACCGGAATAAAATGAGCACTCTTGGTTAACTTATCAACTATAACAAGAATGGCATTGTGTCTATGTGATGTGAGCGGCAACCCCACAACAAAATCCATAGAAATGACTTCCCACTTGGACATAGGAACCTCATGAGGTTGTAGGAGACCTATCGGGTGATGGTGGTTGGCTTTCACTTGTTGACACTCTAGGCACTTGGCGACGAAATGGACTACATCGAACTTCATGCCTACCCAGAAGAAAAGCTTCTTCATGTCTGCGTACATTTTCTTCACACACGGATGCACACAATAAATTTCTCTATGGGCTTCCTTCAATATGATGCTTCGAATATCCCCACCTTCGGGGATGTACATTCTTCCTCGATATCTTAATAGTCCATCTGTTTCCAAGCTATATCCTTCATACTTTGGATCTAATTGCCTCCCACTCTGGAGGTTTGAATTAACCTTTAAATACCAACTATCTCCAAGGAGTTGTGACAACACACGCTCCCTCATATTGACTTTTAAGGGTACCAAGGAGAAGACACGTGGTCTCCTACTCAAGGCATCTGCGACCACATTTTATTTTCCCTTGATGTATGAAATACCAAAATCGTACTCACTCATAAAATCACTCCATCACCTCTGCCTGGCATTAATATATCTTTGAGTGAAGAGATGTTTTAAACTTTCATGGTCCGTTTTGAGCTCAAAGTTTCACCCCACCAGATAGTGCCTCCAAAATATCAGAGCTAGCATTACAGCTGCCAACTCTAAATCACGAGTNTCAAGGCATCTGCGACCACATTTTATTTTCCCTTGATGTATGAAATACCAAAATCGTACTCACTCATAAAATCACTCCATCACCTCTGCCTGGCATTAATATCTCTTTGAGTGAAGAGATGTTTTAAACTTTCATGGTCCGTTTTGAGCTCAAAGTTTCACCCCACCAGATAGTGCCTCCAAAATATCAGAGCTAGCATTACAGCTGCCAACTCTAAATCACGAGTAGTGTAAAGATCCTCGTGTTGCTTCAACTTCCTTGATGCATACTCTATCACTCCTCCATTATGCATTAGAACGGCCCCCAACCCTTTCTTCGAGGCATCCGTGTAGACTATGAAGTTCTTTTCCATATCCGACACTCATAGAATTGGTGCACTAGTTAGTAACCTCTTAAGCTCGATGAATGCACTATCACATTCTTCTGTCCATTCATGCCTGACCCCCTTGTGCTGCAAAGTGGTGATGGGTTTCGCTATTTTAGAGAACCCTTCCACAAATATCCGATAATAACCTGCTATCCCCATGAAGCTTCTTACCTCATGAGCATTTTTCAGCACTGGACATTCCATAATGGCCTTTACCTTTTCTGAGTCCACAGAGATTCCTTCACCGGAAATGATATGACCTAAATAGTGAATTTCTTTCTAGAAGAAGGAACACTTCGACAACTTCCCATAAAATTTGTTCTCTCTAATGTAGGACAACACCACTCGCAAGTGTTCCTCATGTTATCTTTCGTTCTTGGAATATATGAGGATATCATCTAGAAAGACTTGTACAAAGCGGTCTAAGTACTTCCGGAATACACCATTCATGAGGCTCATGAATATTGCTGGCACATTGGTCAATCTGAAAGGTACTACAACAAACTCGTAATTCCCAAACTGAGTTCAAAAGGCAGTTTTAGGAATATCACCTTCCTTAATCCTTAACTGGTGATACCCTGATCATAAATCAATTTTTGAGAATATTGTTGCTCCTTTCATCTGATCAAAGAGATCATCTATTTGTGGCATTGGGTACCTATTTTTTCACTGTAGCACGATTCAAGTCCCTGTAATCTATACACAACCGTAAGGAACCATCCTTCTTCTTCACAAAAATTACTGGTGCACCCCAAGGTGAGACACTGGGCCTTATTAGCCCTAAGTAAAGTAGTTCTTTCAACTGCATCTGCAACTCACAAAGTTTTGGCGCTGTCATCCTATACGGAGTCTTGGAAATTGGTTTTTCACCATGTTTCTCAATAGTAAAATCAAGCTCCCTCTCAAAAGGTAACCTTGGCAATTCTTTCAGAAAAACATCCTTAAACACCGACCATACTGGGTACTGATCCAATGAGGGTCCTTTCCTTTCATTCACTGCTTCCACTACATATAGTCGACACCCTTGCCTCATGCACCGCTTAACCTTCATAGTCGAGATAAATCGTAGAGACACCTTCCTTCGTACACTGTGGATCTCTACTGGCCTTCCTTCATCGTCAACACACAACACCCTTTTCACGAAACAATCTACCATGGCTCGATGGGCTTCTAACCATTTCATTCCAATGATTAGGTCATACGTCCCCAGAGCAATGACGTATACCTTCAACCTGGTAGTACACACTCCCAGGTCTACTAGAAAATTATCAACGCTAGGTCCTACTGCTTGTTTCTCCCCCGAAGCCATCTCGACTTGTTTAAAGTCATCATGCTCGTAGGCTGCCAACCTGCACTTTTCTAATGCAAATTGTGAAATGAAACTATATGTAGCACCAGAATCAAATATAATTTTAATGTTAACATGATTTAGCGTACCTGACGGCTCCACCACCATGGATTGATGTTCTTCCTGGCGATTATTAACCGCTGCATAAATCTTGTGTCTGCTACTTGCTCTTCCCATTGGGGCCTTTCCTTCTCTATGCACAAATCTTGCTTGCAACTCTGGGTAGTCATGTTGGTAATGGGGTCCTCCACATCCCCAACATGTAACATGAGATGGAACCTGCGAACTGCTTTGTGACGGTCTCTTAAATGAGTTCCTTCCCCTGGAACCCCTGCCTCTACTTGTTGCTCCCTGAGAAGGTTGTGGACCTGCCTGCGTCGTTGGTGTTGAGCGGGATGCTGCACTTGTTGCCATTGAAATACCTGTAGCAACTGTCCTTGGTGTGACTCTATTACCATAAGGAGGTGGCCTAGATCTCCCTCCCTTGGAGAAGGTCCTAGGGGCCTTCCCCACGAATCCAGGGTGATGTGGAAAGGTCGATCTCATACCTTCGTTTAAGCTCATATGTTCCTCTGCATAGCGTGCATTTTCAACTTCTTCCGCTACGAACGACGATTTCCACATCCACACCATGGCCCTTATCTTAGGGTTTAACTCATAGACAAAGTGTTATGTTTGTCATTGATCATTATCCATGTACGAAACATATTTTACCAACTCCATGAACCTGATCTCATACTCTTCCACGGTCTTGTTTCCCTGTACTAGAGCATGAAATGCCCCCACCTGTTGTTCCTCATAGTAAGCCGACAAATATTTCCTTCGAAACCTTTCCTCAAAAAGTTCCCATGAGATGATGTCTGGGGTAAGGTGCAACTACCTCTCGCGGTTACCCCACCAGTTCAAGGCACTGTCCCTTAACTGAAAGATTGTTATTTTTACCTTTGAGGTGGAAGCATACTCTCTTAAGGTGAAACATTGTGTCATTACTTCCAACCATGCTTCAGCACGTTCACTGACACGACCCCCAGCAAACTCTGGGAGTTTTATCTTCTGCAATTCTCTAGTGATGTCCCTGGGTGGAGGCCCTCCCTCTGAATCCCTCGATGCTTTGGGGTTACCCACTCCAGATTGTGGGGGTTCTACTTCGACATCTGCTGGTTGACACCCCTTTAAGGTCTCATTAATGGCCTCCAAAGAGCGTAGAATGAGAGCTAATTCAGGCGATGGTGGTGGTGGCATTGACGTTGGCGGTCCTTGTGATGATGCCCCTCGGCCTCGATTTCCCCGAGTCCTAACCATTTGGAACAATTGAATCTGCATCAAACCAAATGCTTGTCAGGGAAGAGTCTAAGGCATTTCACATTCGCGCAACTTATACTTGTAAACACAGGGTTAGGCGTAAGTTTTTTTTTACTTGTCTGTAAACAGACGTTACTCTCTTTAGGGTAAGTGGCTAAACGTTGGGGTCGAAAGCCTCTAAGCTTGGTAACTTCATTCAAGAATCCTAGCAACTCTCTTACCTTGCTAGCGCTACACTGTAACCTTCAATTACTCTAACCTGCATGTATAATCAAGCATCAAACCAACCCTTGTAACAATATGCACCACTCATATTAATCGCCCTTATAACATTAATTATAATACACTTAGTCTCATCATTCATCAAGTTATTAATCCCTAAAATTAATTTACATAGCTCAATTCTCCTTAATCAAATAATCGACATTAATTAATTAATTAATCCTCCATTAACTATAATTATGACTCTTATAAGTTCAATTTTTATAAAAGAAAACAAAACCCCTTTCATTAACTTGAACCCACTAGGTATATTTTAAATAATTTAATATTTTTTTTGAAATAATTAATATATATCTATATATATAAAACTGAACTAAACGAACTTAATCAATTTAATTAGTCTCTTAAATAAAATAAAAAAATACATCGCTTATCCTTGGCCATCGTGGGAACTCGCATGAGGCCCACGTGCCCCCTCCCTCTTTTCCTGCCTGTCTAGGCCTAAAATAAAATAATAGTAAAAAAAAACAACTATACAAACCCTAAACAAATCCTAGCCCCGAATTCATTCCTGCAATTTCTAATTCCAGAACACGAGGTTTTCCTTATTCTTGCCTCGCTTTGCTCGTGGTCTCTCATGGCTTCTCCTCTGTTGGGCACTTAATGGCTCGGTTTGGTATTGAGATTGTCGATGCCTCGGGTGCTTGACTCAGGCGCTAGTGTAGTGCAATGTTTTGGCTCGTGGGATCCTCCCATGGCACTTTGGTGCGAGTGTTGTCGAAGCCTTGGCTCTTGACTCATGCATGAGGGTTAGCGCATTGTTTTGGCTCGTGTGTTGTGTAGTGCACTACTACTAACCCATTCGTGGGCTCAACCCTTGGCTTGTGTGTTGAACTCTGATGTGTATTGCTGGCAGGTGCACTTGGTAGCCCAATATATTTATTTTTGTGCTTGCATTTGGTGCTGGCATTGGGCTTGTGTTAGCCGATAACCTGCGTTGTGTTGCAGGTGCTTGGCTCGGTCTCGGCTGACTTGTGTTGGGTTGTGGGGTTATACCCATCTCCTTTAGCGGACGACTTTTTAGGGTTAGAACCTAATTGTATGAGATGGAATCTGATATTTCAGTCTGCACTACTTAGGAACAACCCCAATTTGCTTTTGGTGAGCTTCTTCCTCTGTTCTAACTTCCTTTGCTTCTACCTATGATGATACCTTTGCACCGGCATATTGCATTATCTGCCAAACCCGAAATCTTCTCCAACAACCAATATAATCCTATCCTCTGATATTTTTCCTTGTACGTGCACATAGGCACTGTTGTTGTTGCCTTGAAGACTTGGGTTGATAGTGGCGGAACTTGTTTTTGTGTGTAGTGCACTATTATGCCCTTGTGGGTTCCTTCCTTGGCTCGACGCTTGGTTGTTGGGCGCTTTTTCCCTTGTTTTCCTCGGCTCGACGCTTGGTTGTTGGGCGCTTTTACCATGCGTAGTGCACATGTTTCTGGTGGGATTCCTCCTCGTTGCTTGGTTCTTGGTTCTTGGTCTTGGGATTCCTCCTCGTTGCTTGGCGTTGTTTTCTTATTTTTGAAGGGCAAATGGAGGTGCTTTGACGATCTCCAGGTCTCTGAGCTGAGGGCTCGGCTTGTGGGCATGACACCGTACCCATTTCCATTCAATTACCTATTCAATTGAAGAGACAACCCATTTGGATTTGTTTAATTCCCGGTACTCTTACACGTTCTTGATTTTGTGAAATGTCTTCATTTCCAAGAGATCAATTGCTACTAATATCTCTTTTGCTTGACATAGTCGGCTTATGTTTATTTACTATAAGAGGCATGCCATGCAATGGATAGGTATACAGGCTTGTATATGGTTTTACTAGGGTAATTGCGTTCTCTTATAGATGCCATCCCATTTTTCTAACCTTCGCTGGAAGATTTTAGCTACCGAATTTTAATTTTATTTAACTAGCTCATCTATCTTGTGATAGTTAACTTCTCCTCCGATCTAAAATTTAAAGCCGAGTTTAGGTAAACTCAACACTGTCGGAAAATGAAATAATCTAGATTGAAATTTACACTAAAAAGCCATAAACCTAGGATTACACTGAATGAAATAGAGAGACCTGGGAACTTTGGCATGGATCCTTTCGGTTTGCATGGATAAGATTAATATCTACGTATGTTCAATACAGTGAAAGTATATGACCGCAGGTATATGGAGGAATTTACTGCATTTCACCGTAAGTCGAAAAA